>PVJI01000173.1:0-177929 GCA_004026765.1 Micronycteris hirsuta | reverse complement strand
AGAAACTAGACCACCAACTTACACCATACACCAGAATAAACCCAAAATGGGTAAAAGACTTAAATTTAAGTCATGGTACCATAAAAGTCCTAATAGAAAACACAGGCAGTAAAATTACAGATATCCCATGTAGCAATATTTTTGCCAATACATCTCCTAGAGCAAGGGAAATAAGGGAAAAAAATAAACAAATGGGACTTCATTAAAATAAAAAGCTTCTGCACAGCTATAGAAACCATCATCAAAATGAAAAGAGAACCAACTCTATGGGAGAACATATTAGGCAATGATACAAAAGACAAGGTTTAATTCCCAAAATATATGTAGAACTCATTTGACTCAACACCAGGAACACAGACAAACCGATTAAAAAATGGACAAAGGACCTGAATAGACACTTCTCCAAAGAGGACATACAGAGGGCCTATAGACATATGAAAAGATGCTCAACATCACTAGCCATCCGAGAGATGCAAATTAAAACCACAATGAGATATCACTTTACATCGGTCAGAATGACCATCATTAATGAATCAACAAACAAGTGCTGGAGAGGATGCGGAGAAAAGGGAACCTTAGTACACTGTTGGTGGGAATGCAGACTGGTGCAGACACTGTGGAAAACAGTATGCAATTTCCTTAAAAAACTAAAAATGGAACTGCCTTTTGATCCAGCAATTCCACTGCCAGGAATATACCGTAAGAATCTAGAAACACCAATCTAAAAGAACCTATGCACCCCAATGTTCATAGCAACACTACTGACAATGGCCAAGTGTTGGAAACAGCTTATGTTCCCATCATTAGATGAACAGACCGAAAAACTGCAGTACATGTACACAATGGAATACTACACAGCAGAAAGAAAGAGAAAGGAATTCCTACCTTTTGCAATGGCATGGATGGAACTGGAGACTGTTACATTAAGTGAAATATGCCAGTCGATGAAAGACAAATACCATATGATCTAATTTATAAGAGGAATCTAATGAGCAAAATACTAACAAGCAAAATAGAACCAGAGGCATGGAAAGAAGGGGAAGGGATTAGTCAAAGAACATGTATGAATGACCCATGGATATGGACAATGGGGTGGGGATGGACTGTGGGAGCAGTGGTGGGCTGGGTGGAGGAGGGCAAAGGGGGAAAATTTGGGAAAACTGTAATAGAATAAACAAAAATTAAAAAAATAAAAGTGCATCTTAATAAAAAGAAAAGAAACAAATACTAAACAAAGCATATAACACTAATGCTGAGGAAAAGGCTTTTTAGAAAAGGGACATTATATACTTTCAGAACCTCCTTCCCAGTAACAGAAACAAATCAAGAGAGGAGGGAGACAATCGTAGGTAAAGAAAATAAAAGACTATTAATATACAAGCAGCTCAATAGAAAAAGTTAACTTGTTTACAAGGCTGTGCTTAGGTAACCTACAAAACATTTTCTAGGTTCAGTAAGAAAATGAAGATCTGTCCTGGCTGGTGTGACTCAGTGGATTGAGTGCTGGCCTGCAAACCAAAGGGTTGCTGGTTCGATTCCCAGTCAGGGCACATGCCTGGGTTGCCAGGTCCCCAGTGGAGCTGTGCAAGAAGCAACCACAGTGATGTTTCTTTCCCTCTCTTCCTGCATTCCCCTCTCTCTCAAAATAAGTGTATAAAATCTTAAAAAAAAAAAAAATCTATAACTTGCACCGTGAAAGCTCTGAATACTTTGTATACATTATGCATTTCTACTTACTTTTACCTAACACCTATAAGCATCTCATCTAACCCTCCCAATAGGTATATGAGATAGACTTTTACTGTCTTTCCCTCTATAGATGAGGACACAAGCTCCTTTACTGGGACTGACTCTCGCACCAGGCACTTCACTCCATTGCTTTGCTAAAGCGCGGTCTTTGACGGCCAGAATTCTTGCGAGACCTCTCGTTTACACTGTGCTCAACGCTGCTCCACAACTAAGTTATGGACTTATGCTGCTGAGAGATTTTTGGTTTCTTCACTAAAAAACCAGGCTCTGATATTAAAAAAAAAATGTAAGCACTACACACTGCTTGTGACTGCACTGCAATCCTGAGGCACTCTAGTGTAGAGAGTCAGGAGAACCAGTTTTGGGTGCCAAATCTACTAGTAATTACTGATTATCTTTTAGACAAGTCACTTAACCAGTGGGTGTCACTTTTTCTTTTTTAATATCTGAAGTGAAGGAGCTGAACACATAGTCCCGTGCTTAAATATTACAATCGAATTCGAACATTAATGGAGCACCACAGTGTGCTCTACAATGGTGGGCTACTGAGGATCCACACATTTGTAAACTGTAACTCTCATACTTCAAGTGAAACTCATTTTTTCTCTTGTAGTAAAGGTTAAACAAACATCATGGAACTCTTAGAGAGTTCTAATTGATGAATTTACAATAGTTTAGATATTAACGCAAATATTTTGACCCAGGTGGACACACCTTTGCACATGCATATGTACACATTGCATAGCAGCTTTGGAAGAAAGTGGATGAATGCAAAGAGATACCACTAATGCCAGGGGACTCTATTAAAGGTGAGGAAAGGTTTGGATCCCCTTCACTGAAAGGCAAGGGGCAGTATTTCCATGCATGAGCACAGAAAAACTGTTTCAAACCTCACTACACAGTTTGAGTTCACGGACAGGAAAAATATCCCTAACCATAAATATCAGTTGCTATAAAACATCAGAGACTTGGGGAAAAGAAACAAAAAATCTCACAGCCTACCAATCCCAGTTGAATGTACTTTAGTCAGCCTTTCTCAGCTAGGGCTCTGGGAGAGAATTAAGCCTAACGCCCTGCAGCACCTGTATAGTAAGAAATAGATAACTTCTTTCCTACGCATCTAGAATTACACTAGCTGTGTAATATCCTTTGGAAAAATTGAGAAAATCATTTTCCATATTGTTGATCAGAACAGGAATTCTGGTTGAACTCATTATTTTGCCAGCACTTAACAGCTGCTTACCACCGTAAACAGAAGAGGTGATGCTGTACAGAAAAGGATAAAACTGCAAACAGCGAATCAGCTTCAGGCTGCTTTCACACTCTGGGCATTTGGTAGTTAATTTCAAAGCCCGTCTAAAGGCCTCAAGTGCCCCACTGATATTCTTCAGAGCAAGGTAAGCATTTCCCAGGCTCAAAAAGGTCAGGGGCTGAAAAAAAAATCAGCAAAATGTTAATGAATTAATATTATCTGAGAATTACCAAACCTTTACATTATAGGTCTTTAGGCTTTTTTTTTAGGTTATCCCATAAAAATTAATGGCTAACTGCCCACTTTACTTTCACCAGCTATTTCTAAACTGTGTAACACAAATATAAATTATCTTTTACCTTTTTCCTAAGATAAAAAGTACATAAACTGTGTAATGTACACTAGTATTAAGTATATAGATCAATGAATTTATATATATATTATACACACACACACACACACACACACACACACATATATATATATGTAGCCCTTAACCACCACTCATCTTAAGATATAAAAACATTCAGAATGTTCCCAGTGCCCCAAGAGGTTCCCTGGGGCAAAGTCAACCCCAATCCCAGAGGTAACCACTGTTGTGACTTCTATAGATTAGTTCTGCCTGTTCTTGAACTTCATATAAATGGAATCAAACAGTATGTTCTCTTATGTGTATATACAATATGTACCCTGTTGTGGCTTCTTTCACTCAGCACAAAACTAAGATCCTAGAAACTGAATGTTTCTGTGTATCAGCAATTAATTCTTTTTAAAATGTGTAATGCTGAATCATGTGAATATAGTACTACAGTGTGCTCACCTATTCTCTTACTGATACAGGTATCCAAACTGTCTCCAGTTTTTGGCTATTATGAATAAAGCTACTATCAATATTCTTGTAAAGGTCTTTTGATAGCTGTTATGTATTCATTTTCCTTGGATATACACTTAGCAGTGGTTCTTAAAGAGGGGTATATACTCAGTTTTAGGAGATACAAACAAATAGTTTTCCAAAGTGGATGTACAGATTTATACTCCTATCTGTTGGTACAAGAATTTGCTCACTGGGTCAGTCTTTTTAAATAAGCTGTTTTAGTAAGATGAAGTAGCATCTCACTGTGGTTTTAATCTTAATTTCCTTAATTAGTAATGATGTTAAACATTTTTTCATGTGCTTATTGGCCATTTAGATATCCTTATTTCTGAAGTGCCTAGTGTTTTCCCCATTTGAAAAAATGGATTGTCTTCTCCTTACTGATTTGAAGAACTTCACACACACACTCATACATATACGATATAAGCCTTTGTTAGGAATATTTAGCATGAGTACCTTCTCCCAGTCTGTGGTTTTCCTTTTCACTCTCTTAATGGTGTCTTTCGATGAACAGAAATTCTTAATTTTAATGAAGTTTAGTTTACATATTTTTCTTTATTATAGTTAGTGCTTTTTGAAATCTTTGCCTAATGTAAGGTCATGAAGACTTTCTCCTATTTTTTTTTTTATCAAGCAGTTTTACTGTTTTATCTTTTACATTTTGGTAATGATCCACCTTACATTAGTTTTGTGTACAATGTGAGGTAGGAGTAAAGGTTTGCTTCCTTTTCCTTAGGGGTTACCCAAGTATTCCAGCACGACGTACTAAAAAACCAAGCCTCCCCGCTGAAACGCACGGAACTACACCTGTGCCTTTGTCATAAATCAGGGGACCATATACGTGGGGGCCTATTTCTAATTTCTCTATTGTTGATCCTTAACATATTTGAGTATGTCTGTGCCAATACCATACGTACTTAATTACAACCAGTCCTCAGATCCAGATATATAAGCCTTCCAACTTTGTTTTCCTCCTTCTCACACCAAATTTTTTTGGCTATTCTAGATCCATTTCTATTTAGATTTTAGAATGAACTACCAATTCACACACATATGTACATGCAATTGCTGAGAAAAAAAAATACCCATGAACTGAATCTATAAATCAATTTGGAGAGAACTTTACATAATGAATATTGAATCTTCCAATCCATGAACACGATGTGTATTTCCACTTACTTAGGTCTTTTTCCTCTAATCAACGATTTGTAATCAGTATAGAAACTGACTACATCTTCCTTGTACATCTTCCTTTAGATTTATTTCCAGGTATCAGATTTTTTGATGCTATTATAAATAGTTTTGGTATTCTATTTTCTGATTGTTGGTTGGGACTTTGTTATTAAAAGCAGCCCAAAGTATTTATTTAGTTTAGGTTGTTTTAGCTGAAATACACCTGTGCTTAGTACTTTTGTAATTTGCTTGTATACGCACCATTCATTCTACACTTACTTTATGATTAAGAATATTTTAAAAGATCTAAGAATGTTTTATTCTCAAATTGCACTATATATGCCTATGAAATGCAACGCCTATGATTTATCCAACTACTTGATTTTGATTCAGGCGGTTAGAACATCCAAACTGTCTGATGTAACAAAGTCAAGTGTGCAAAACATCGCAGGTTAAAGAGGCCTAATCTAAGCAGGTTTCAAATTACATGTAAAGTATTACTTAGTGGTTCACTCTCAGATTCAAAATGAAATCTCACACCTTGATTTCAAAATTGCCTTTATATTCTGCATAAGAAAGCAGTGTTGTGATTACTGTTACGTCCAGAGTGATGCCGGTGCAAATATCTTGTAATGAGATAAACTAGTAAGCATTTTGGAAAAAATGATAAATTTTCATCAACGCTTCCAGAAAATATGACTGAGTATTTACTATTGTTTTAGATACTGGAGATACAACGGAAAGGAAGGGAGATAAATCGCCGCCCTTGTGGATCATGCAGTCTAGTGCCACACAACTGTGAAGAGAACGTGACGGAGGAACGTACAGCAGGAAAGAGAGCCGAGCAGTACGAGAGTGGGGGAGTGCCACTGTAAACAGAGTAATCAGGGAAGGGCGTACTGAGTCAGTATTTGTAAAGCATGTGAAGGATATGGAGGAGCATGCTATGAAGAATCTTGGTGGGAGGGTGAAGTATTCCAAGCAGAGGGAATAGCGGAAAGACCCTGAGGTGGGAGGAGGGCCAGCACGTCCAAGGCAATGCAAGGAAGCAAGCAAGGCCAAACAGAATGAGCGAGGGATTGATCTCATGGAGATGAGGTCAGAAAAGAAACAAGGTAACGCAGGACTTTTACACCATTATAAATTCTTGTCTTTTACTGTACGTTACGTGGAGAACCGTTGCAGAGATTTGAAGACACAAATGACATTTACTTGTTTTTTTTTTACTAAGGATCTGACTGTTATATTGTGAATAGACTGTAGGGGCACAAATGCCAAAAGCAGAGAAGCAAGGTAAGGAGGCTGCTGAAATAATCCAGATAAAGATAATGGTGGTTTAGATTAGATTAGACAGCAGTACAGATGATGATAAATAGTGAAATTCTAGGTATATTTTAAAAATAGAAACAGCAAGGTTAGCTAATGGATCGAATTTGCCCTGAGAGAAGGAGAAAGGTTATAAATGAGGCTCCAAGTTTCTGTCCTGAGCAACAGGTTTTACTGTTTCCTTAAATGGGGAAGACAGAAGAACAAACTGGAACAACGTTAAGCAGCTTAGTTTTTTTAGTGTGTTTTAAACATCGAAGTGGAGATGTCAAGTAAGCAAGCTGTTGCATAAAGGAGTCTGGAGTTCAGAGCAAAGGTGACAGATGATTCAACAGGGAAAGGATAGTGCTGTCAAGATTCAGTACTGGTGCAGCTGGCTATCAATGTGGATGTGAGCTTTGATGAATAACCTTTGATCCCTACCCCACATCATAAAGAACATTAACTTGAAATGGATCATAAACCTAAATGTACAACCTAGAACTATAAAATATAAAACATCTAGAAGATAATACAGGAAAAGGTCTTTGTATATTTGAGAGTTAACTATTTAAAGACAAATCATAGGAAACACAATCAAAACTAATTTTTTCAAACTTCTTAAGAAGTTAAATCAAACAATGGAAATAAAAAGAGAAAAGATAGACATATTTAAGGGTAATTTTTAAAAGATGAGACAAAAAAGCAAAGAAAATATTTTTAACATAATGGAGTTAAAGACAATTGTGTAAGAGTTCGCATAAAATTAAACAAACTAAATTTTAACGAAATGAGCAAAATGCATACATGAACTTTTACTTTAAAAATTAAAAGTTAAAGAAATTTATATTATAACAGAGAAGTGAAAATTTTAAAAGTAAACTTGTTTTACAAACATAAAGTCAGAGGCAGTGTGGCATAGCTAAAGGTGTGAGCCCTGTGGCCTCTCTCCCCGAGTTCAAATCTGAGCTCTAACTTTTGGTCAATCTCTTGGCGTTTCTTCATCTATCCAATGGGTAAATCCTATCTCATAGGGCTGTTGGGAGAACTAGATAAGTTATTACATGTAAAGTGCTCACTATGATACCTGGTTCTAGGACAAAATCAACAAAAGTTAGCATTTATTTTAACTGACTAATTCTGGTGAAGATACAGGTGAAATGAGTATTTTTAGACCTCAGTTATGGCCATATATATTGGCCTAAACCTGTTGGTGGATTTTTTTTGTATTTTGTATCATAGTCATTAAAATATTCATTCTCTTTTTAGTAATTCCAGTGCTGGCCATCTTTATTAAGAAAATTATCTGGAATGTAGAAAAGGCCTTATAGAGAAAATCATATTGATAATAGCTAAGCACTATCGGTAACCTAAATATCCAACAACGGAGCAGTAAGCCGTGATAGACCAATCCATCGGGCCTTTAAACAACCATTTAAGTTGATGGCTATGCAAACTATGAAGTAAGTTTTCTTATATCTTAAAAACTATGAAGTATGTTTTCTATAAAACATTTTGAAGATCGTCAGTACAGCTGAGTTGCAATACTATGAAATATTTACATAGAAGAAAAGCTTAACAAGGAAATATTTCCAAATACTGGCAACTGTGGATGAAGTACTGAATAAGGTTTATTTGGGGTATCTATTCTGAATCACTGATTTATCTTTTTATTCCTGTTTCAGTACACAGTTTTTAACTGAAATTTTAGTATAACATTCAAATGTAGAAAGGCAAGTAATCTGTACAGGACTCTTTTCTTCAGAAGAATATCCTGCCTAATTGCCTTGGCTTGTAGCAGTAGAAAGTGAAAGCAACAAGGGGAGTACAGCTGTATTCAAACTCCATCTGGACACCCAGCCCTCCCCACATCTCATACACAGCATCTGTCCCCATGTTTCCACCACACCTGGCACACAGGAAACATTCAATAAATACTGGATGTACTTCTTTAGCAACTCGACCTGTTTTAGAGTAGAGCGACTATAAACTTTTGCTTAAAATCCAGCTATGAATTTGTATATTTTAAAGGACACTCTTAACAGAAAATATTTTCTCCTCATACTTAAAAAATTAGTTCAGAATATCTCAAATAAACCTACATCATTCATGCACACTTCTTCTAAAAGTTTCTTTGGATAGAAAACTTATCTACCAGGTATACCAGGTATAAAAGCAATTTAATTATACATTTATTCTAACTGTATTTCATCAAACCTAAGATGTCATGTAATCAATTGTAACATGTATCCTTATTTCAGAGATGCTAAAATATAATAAAAAAAGAGGAAGTATTATCTTAGAAACTACGAAATAAAGTAATTAACTGCAAAGCAATGATATAACTCCATGGACTGCATGTGGGAGGTTCAAGGCATGTTTATCAATCCACCTATCCTTATCAAAACCACCTTTAATCTATGCACTGGCCTGGTTGGTATAAAGATATCTATAAATTCAAGTTGTAAAACAGCATAATATTAAGCAGCGTGAATGTTGTGATGAGTAGGATAAAGGAAAACCAGATGTTTCAGAATAACATAAAATAGTGGCAGTATATTTTTAGCAGCTATGTCATTCCTATTTAAATGCAATTTGCTAAAAAATATTTAACTGTATAATCACGCATTTCACTCATTTAAAATAAACAAACACATCAAAAGTAAAAGAGAACAAGACATGTTTCATATGCTCTTGAAATATACACATTCTACTCTGACTCTGAGTACCCCACACAGCATACGTAGCTACAGAGGAGCATAGAACCTTACCTCAGAGCTATTGATGGCCAAAGCTTGAAGCAGCAGCTTAGCAGCATCCAGATGCAGGCCATAGTGAATCAGAAGGTTGGCCAGGTTCACAAGAGGAATGTCCTGGTATTGAAGGGGAGCCAAATTCAAAGCTCTCTGAAGACAAGCAATAGCAAAAGTGCTATTTCCTACCGCTCTCCAGTAGAGTCCAGCCTCATTGAGTATCAGCCAGACAGGAGCATTTGGCTGAAAAATCCCCAAATACACTTCACTTAGTACAAGAATATAGTACCTGTTCTAAGAAGGATTTTCAATATATGCATTTTTATTTTTAATTACAATTACTAAGCACTTAAATTTCAGATGTCTGAAGTAGGCGACTCACCTTATTAATAGCGTGAAATAAGAAAGACCCAATTTCTTCTTCTGGGATAGTATAGTTATTAATACGGGAAAGCAAAACCTGAAAACAACAAAAGGAAGACTGACTCAATTGAAAATAGCGGGGAAGACATTTGAAAAGAATTTCTATAGATAGCAGTCTCTACTTGAGCTCCTCAGGAACAGCCAATTTGAATAGATATTTATAATTACATAACATGAGGTCACAGACATACCAACAGGTGTGGACCTGCTCACATGTATGCCCTAGCTTCCTATAATTAAAAAAGTTGAAAGATATACACCCCATATACATATTAAGGTGATCCCTCATGTCCCATTAAAGCCAACCTAAGTGTCCAGAACCAAATGAGAAATTGTTCAGGAGACAACAGCATGCAATACCTGATGCAATAAAAGTCTCTTTTCTCTCTGGAAAAGCACCAGACCCTAAATCAGTCTATGTTCTTGCAGCTTGTACACACATGTGAGCAACTCTAAGACAGGTATCATGTCTGTGTCTCTCTGTATTCCTACTACTCCAAACAATGCCTAGCACGTATTTTTTGCCTCAGCAAATGTTTGTTGAATGTAAGTAAAACATTTTTTGCCTCAGCAAATGTTTGTTGAATGAAACTGTTCACAGTTTTAAAATTAAGTTTAAAAAGGGGTTGTTGTGATGGTCTGTCTTCTCTGTAAAAAGGTTATTTTTTCATTTGTACCTATGAAATGGAATGTAATGTAGAATTTATACTCAGTAATAAAATATTCCTAGTTACACACAACAGAATGAAAGAAAACGACACAACAGAACTTATTTGTAAAAATGTTTACAAAGTGGTTATGAAAGTTATACAAATTCCTAAGGACCTCATACAAGCCCAAAGCAGGGTTGATAAGGTCAGGGGAAGAGAATCTTCAAGCTTTCAGTTCACACAAACGTCTGAAGGCAGGGGGCGCAGAGCTGAACCGCGCGGGCACCAGGGCCCCGTCAGGAGACGCAGCTGCGTTACTCATCTCGTAGACAGCGCTCGGGGGCAAAGAGCAGCAGCCCCAGAACACCTTCCTGGCACTCTTTCAACAGGATCACTGACTTCTTAAAGATCTCAACAATTCTTTACCTCTACCCTGCAGTTTGATCACAGGAAAGCTCAACCACTGCCTCCTGTCCCATTTCTGTGCCACCCAAGGGGCTTGCGAAGTTACCCAGCACGGACGGCAATCAACACCAGCCTAAGCGAGCCTTACTTTTCGAGCATGGTCATCTGGCATTTTGGCTTTCAGATCCATGCGGACCTCTAATTCTTTGACTAAGTAGGACAGAGTCTGGCTTTTTCTGAAGTCAGTTATGGAACAGTCAGGGGTTTGGGCCTCTTCTTCTGAAGAATAATCATCACTGTTGAGTTCGTGGATCCTGGCACAAGAAAAAGGAACAAGATTCACATTTTCAAAGTTCGGGTGATGTCAAGATAAAGACTTAACCTTTCAAGTCCAAGGCTGGTGCTCTCAAAGAACTGCCAGATGACAATCATGCAGACTCAAGTGCTTTGCCAAATCCATCAGCACTTGCCTGAGTCCTTTGTTTTCCGGAGGCAGAAAGTATGTCGGTAACTCTTCACCAGCAGGGACTCTCGGGTAGCTGTCTGCACAGTCCGCTCTTTTAGGCCAAAGCATATCCTGTTTGTCCTAATAAGGAAAGAACATTGCTCATCAATTTCTTTGGTTTCGATATTTCAACATGCCTAATGAACTTTTAAAAGAACACGAATGTACTAGGATAATTAAACAATAATTTAGTTATTTTAAGATAAATGTAGACATTGTGGTTGATTGTGTAATATTCCTTCTACTGCAGATTAGTCTAAGTCAGTAAGTCTACTGGCTTTACCACATACTGGTTCAGGGTTGGGCAGGCCTCAGTCAGGTGAGCCAATGAAACCCAGGGAGAGGCATGCTTGGGGCTTCTGGGAAAGAAAAGCCAGTCTTAGTTTTTTAGGCCACATAGGAACAAAACACTTCGTGCTCTAGTTGCTGCTGGCTGTCAGGCTTTAGGATGAAAACCAGTGCCGTGGTGGCAAATTCGAGAAGATGAAATAAACAGGTCACTGGTGATATCCCTGAGCCACTGAATCAACCAAGCTGAAATTAGGCCTTATCTCTGGACTTCCTGTAATGAGGAGAATTTTCTCTTGTTGAAGCCAATTGGAGGTGAAGTTTGTGATTTGTACCTGAAAGCATACATATTCTTATAAAACTGACACAGAAAACAATTTTCCCTGAACTAAGACCATTTATTTGCCAATGCCAAAGTTTAACAACTGATTTTGATTTGTAAAATACTGACTTTTTCTAAATATAAAAGCTTGCTAAACTTATATCCTGAGGCTATCAAATGGTGGTAAATTTATTTCACATATAATTAAATCTAAGTGGCTATATTAATTTTGTTAGAATACAAACAAATAAATTCTGAAAATTTAACGGTGAATAAAAACATACATGATCTCTGGTATTTGCATTGACTACCACACGGTTATTTCTTAGCTTGGAAGTGCATCTTTATTAACTTGTTTATTATTTGCATCTTCTGCTAGAACGTAAGCTCCAGCAGAGCAAGGAGTATGAGTGCTATAGTAATAGTACCAGCCTGGTACAGTTGGGAGCTCAATAAAAGAATGCTGATCAGCCCTGGCTGGTGTAGCTCAGTGGACTGAGCGCGGGCTGGGAACCAAAGGGTCCCGGTTCGATTCCCAGTCAGGGCACATGCCTGGGGTGCAGGCCAGGTCCCCAGTGAGGGCCATGTGAGAGACAACCATACATTGCTGTTTCTCTCCCTCTCTGTCTCCCTCCCTTCCCCAATCTCTAAAAATAAATAAATAAAGTCTTAAGAATGCTGATCAAAAATGTATATCCAAGTATATACTTAGGTCAAGTCTAGACACTTGTTAGGGTTGGTAACTGTACTCAGAGCTCAAAGCCTGAACAGAAACCAGGAAGTCAGTCTGCCCCATTTGACTGGAAAGAAGCCAAGGCAGACCCAGTGACTTACTTACCTACTACCTAGCTGAGTGCCTGCCATTTAGTACAAGTGTAGTAAGTGCTGACCTGAGCTGAACTGTGCTGTCCTGTGACAGGGGCCAAATTAATCAGTGAGGATGAGAGCCACTGCCTTAAATGAGCTTGTCTGTCTGAGAAAACTCCTTCACCACCCTCTGTTAACTCACCCTGTATGCATCAGAGTCCCTGCCCCAGATCCAGAGGACAGAATGGGCTACTGGAGAAGCCTTGACCAAATTGCTGAGGTCACTCTGATTTGCTGGAACATCAAAGTTCACAGACATCATACTGGAGGTTGATGAATCTTCACCAAACTGGAAAATGAAAAGTTCAATCCAATTGAAAGCAAAAAAGGAGTTGTGACTAAGATTTAAGCCAAAACATTTAGTGAACACACAAAATTAGTATGAAATCATAACTTTTAATAATTCTCAGAGCTATGCTCCAACAGTATTCCCTCACAGATAATGATGCGTAGTCAGCCACTTTCCATCAACTATGCCACTGGGTTGTTCTCCTGTCCCGTTACTTCCTTTTGACGATTGAGTCTATTTTAGGTTTAACGATTAGCTGATTTAGAGGACTGGTTTATTATTTCACTTCCCTACCTAGACTGAAAAGACCCCTACTCTATAAAATTAATGTGGGTCAAAGCAAGGGTTCTTAAGAATTTAATATAGGTGTCATTTAGGCCTTATAGACTATTGTACAATCAATTCCAAGTACACACAGCCTTCCTCCAAATGAAGGTGAAATGGTGTTTGATGTTCTCGTAAGACTGAGTCGTTCTAACACTTTGTTAGGTAAGAGAAGGAGGCCAGGATGGGACAGTGTAGGAAGGAAGTAGGGAAAAAGAGTGAATATGATGCGTGTTCTTTGGGAAACAGAAATGTCATTCATGGAGTAACAGGGCACTTTCTATAAAATCTGACTTCATAAACATAACAGGTAACTCGAAACCATAAGTGAGAGTCAAAAATTTTAGGGATCAAAAATACCATGAATCAAGGAGGAGGGCAATATTACTCTTAGAGATGTAAAAGCTTACATAAGAACCAGAAAAGAACAAGAGAAAGACCTGAACATAATCCACATTTTCAAAGATATCTCCACGATGGTAGCGCACGGGCTGGTCCCACTGGCAGTGTAAGCTGTGCTGCTGGTTGACCAGACGGCATATCTGATGATTTCCTGGAATAAGAAAGAATTAAAATTGATGAGAGAGATTAGCAATGTCAACATAATTTTCTTGGTCTAAATTATTTGTTTCGACTCTGTATTCTTCAGAGCCTGGCAGAGTACTTACACAGGAGGTATTTATACAGGAGAACATTAATTAATGGATAAGTAAATTAAATCTTTCTAAGGAACAGTCGCTCCACATACCATACATAGGGTCTCCCGATAGTCATTAAGATATCTTCTGGCAATTACATTCTATGATTGTAAAAATCTATTAATTACAAGAGACTTCAGCCATGTCTCTGGGGAGAATTTGCGTTATATACTTCATAATCCTATTTCAAATGTATACATAAGAGCTCTTGTTAAACTTCAGCACAGACTGAGAAGTAAATAATCCCAAGGACTGAACAGACTCTTTACACTCAGAATAGCAAAGAAAACTTGTTAGGTGGTTTATAAAAAGAATTGTAAATGGTCACAGCTAGGGCTCAAAGATTAAGAGGCTTTCTAGACCCATATACTTACCAAGGTACAAAGGTGTAATATAAGGAATTCTATGAATTTATTCTTGTGTGTCAAGCTGTCAGATCTGCTCTCTTAGAGTTTAATCAGAAATGAAAATGCTGGTTGTAACCAAATCACTGATCTCCTATCAACCCAAGTTCCCTTATGCCAGTGGTTCTATTCTGGGGCCACAGACTCTAAGAGATTTGGATATGTCCTCTTCCCAGAAATGAATCAATTGACCCAGATTAAGAATTCTTGCTTGAGATAAATTCTAATCTAAACTCTTACTTCTAGAATAAAACGTTTGTTTTTAAGGGAGCAAGAAAAAAAGGGTATTTATTTAGCCTTATGCCAGCGCGGAGCGAAGGGCGGACGTTGTCTCTGGGGTGTGTCTGGCCTGCTTCACTGGCGTGGGCGCCAGGGCAGTGCGCTCAGACCAGCAGCAACGGGCATCGAGTGGGAGCCGTCAGAGCCACAGAGCCACGCCTCTCCTCAGATCCACTAAATCGGAATCTGCGTCACAACAACATCTCCGAGAAACTGACTTGTATATGAAAGGCGGAGAAGTGTCGATGTAAGCCATAGAAGGCAAACAACCATCGTTGAGACTAGGATCTAAAAGATTTGACTTTTACCTTAAAATGTAAATTTAAAAAAGGTCCAAGGACCAAACCAGCAGTCCAGGCCTGCTGGTATACCTGCTGTGACTTTAGAATCCAAGGAAGTTCTAAGCACAACTTCATACTGCTTTATGCCTACACGAAAGTTATGAAAGTAAAGTAAGCTAGAAGGGAACTTCTTAATCTGGCTCAGCGATCTGGAATCAGGACTTACCTAATTGTGCCTCTTTTGCCATCTGCGTCTCATGGATGATGTTCCTTAAGATCTGTTCCTCTTGAATCAGCTTGTGTTTTTCCAGGATCTCCTGTTGTCTCAGGTAGTGGTCATGCTGCTTCTGATATTCCTTCAACTCATTCAGTGTTCGCTGGAGGGATCTTAACATTTTTAATGCCAGGAAAAAGTTATAGAGCTTTAAAATGATAAATTTTAAACCCACTTACATGCACAGATTTTTCTGGTTCTCAGCAATAATTGCTAGACTTTACTTTCCTCTTTTAACATATAATCACTGTACCATGAGTTCAAGAATAACGAGGCTAAATGAATGCTATTGTTTTATTAAAACTTAGGGGCAAAAAACTGGATGCAAAATTCTCCCCTTAAATACAACTACCCTGACACTAAATAAATAGTGTGTAGGATTTTTCTGGTGCCAAAAAAGATGTGTAACAATATACTATAAACTTTTACACATTTAATAATTAATTCTTGTTTCCCCCCCACAAAGCTTGTCAGTTCCACTGACTGTCAAGGCCTTTCTAGAATCCTCCTTTGATTCTGCCTAATGGCAAAGTTAAGTTTAAGAGCTACTCTACCTTGTTCTCACACTCTAGCTTCTTGATTTTACAGATTTTGGGGAAAAGAAAACACAGAAATTTTACTTTAGAAAGGACTATTCTGTACCACCTGGTATCAAATCAGCTGCGTGATTTTGTCTAGTCACAAAAATCTTATTACCCATTATACTGTAACATATGGAGATTCAGGAGTTGTACAGATTGTATTAGAGAGAACCAATTTGATTCTCAAGAGCATAATACTGGAAGAAGCTAAGCCAGGGAAAGTCCTGATCAGGTGTAATAGAAGCCAGGCATAAATAGGGAGGCCGTCATTCTTTCTTTTCCACCACATAATGTGTTAAAGCAGGGCTGTCAAACTCATTTTCACTGGGGGCCATATCAGCCTCGCAGTTGCCTTCAAAGGGTCGAATGTAGAGCTCCCTTGTCCCTAGTTAAGGAGTAGTTACATTCATACAGTCCTAAAATTACATTCAGCCCTTTGAAGGCAACCGTGAGGCTGATGTGGCCCCCGGTGAAAATGAGTTTGACGCCCCTGCTTTAAACAGACTGGAAAGTAAGCAGATACAAAAGTTCAGTGAGTTCCAAGTCGTCATTTAATTCTCCAATAATCAAAGCAGACTTCAAACATTAAGGCTAACTCTATGAGCAACGAACAATTAATTTTTTTTTGCCCATTGAGGCATTTTATTTGCACATCTGTATTACAGCCCTAGAAAAAGAATCCCAGGATTTTCGCTCCTGTGTGTTCTCATCTTGCTTCTTCACGGTCCGTCATGCCCGCTGAGGCTGCCAGTACAATGAACCAGACTGACGGGACAGAAGCAGGTCTTTCTGCCATCTTTCTAGATCTCTGAGTTGCACATCAAACCTGGGGCTGCTTACTCCACACTTGTTCAACCTGCCAGTGAGGTTCACAAT
Source organism: Micronycteris hirsuta (assembly GCA_004026765.1). Lineage (NCBI taxonomy): Eukaryota > Metazoa > Chordata > Mammalia > Chiroptera > Phyllostomidae > Micronycteris > Micronycteris hirsuta. Next base: position 161,357 of record PVJI01000173.1, on the reverse strand, counting down.
TTTCCCAGCTCTGTGGTCATCAATAATTTCAAATTCGCCAATGTAGCCATGCTTCATCATCACAGCTAGAAACTGGACGATGACTTTGGAGCACGGCCTGATAAGAACCTGGCGTTTGCCTCTCTTTTCAGAACTGCTGATACTCTTGAGAGCGTCAGCCAGGACATTCATGCGCACCATCATGGCAGCACGGAAAGATGGCGGAAAGACCAATTAATTTATTTCTGAGTTATGTGGTGCTTCTTAATTGGCCCTATAATCTATGGAATCAAATATTTTTATTAAGTATACTGCAAGGACCAAGTACAATAGAATTCCATTACTGCATAACTTATACAAATCTGACTAAAATGTGGGAAAAATAATGTCTCTTATCCTAACTTAACCAATAATAGCCTGACCCTCGGAGTCAAAAGAGAGAAAGATCAAATGTAGCATGTGCGAGTAATTTTACTGACACTGTATTCTATGGATATAAAACCGTAATGAACAGACTTCTTGAATATCCAGCAGCATACTCCCTTCCATCTGACTTCACAGAAGTAATTGATGTTCAAATCGTAAAGCTCTAAATGACAGCATTTACTGCGAACATTCTCCAGTTCCTGGAGTCCACGCTATTAAAGAGATTTCTCTATACTGCCACTAACTTGTACTAAACCTCATGGTTATGGAGAAAAGGGATGGGACTAGCAGTCATGAAAACGTGCTTTTTAAAATTCCAATGAACAGCCCTGGCTGGTGTGGCTCAGTGGACTGAGTGCTGGACTTCAAACCAAAGGGTTGCCAGTTCACTTTCCAGTCAGGGCACATGCTTGGATTGAGGGCCAGGTCCCTGGTAGGGGGCACGTGAGAGGCAACCACACATTGATGGTTCTCTCCCTCTGTCCCTCCCTTCCACTCTCTAAAAATAAATAAATAAATAAAAACAAATCTTTAATAAAAACTCAAAAAATAAAATAAAATAAAATAAAATCTCAATGAACAAATTAACACTGATTATCACGATCCATAGGTCTAACCTAAGGTTTCATGGTGCTAGTGCTTCAGAGACATTTTTTCTCCCAATTACCTATGTTGGGCTTCCAATTTTTGCTCAAGTTTTTGCTGACACAGGACAGCATGCTTCCTCTTTATAGCTTGTTCAAACCCAGGTTTGGCCTGTAAAGCATGGTCATAACAGAGCACGGAGTGGTTATATTCGCCAAGCATCTGAAAGGAGAAAACACACACACACACACACACACACACACGGGAAAAATGTTAGCCAGTCTGTTTGTATCTGTCCAAATCCCCTAATTTATGAGATCACACCAGTATCTCACTCTATAATGAATTATTATTTTGATCAGTGGCAAAACCTCCACAACATGAAAACGTGCGATAGGGCAGCTTACTTGGAAGGTGTTGCTATCTTAAGAGGTATACTATGCAGAAATGTAACATGCCTATCAATTTCATTATTTTTCCTTTTGGTCAAGAGGGCTGGGAAAATTATGATACATTTCCATCCCCTTTCTCTTGTTTGGACCAACAGAGGAAGGGAAAAAGGTATTTTTTATTGAGGAAGAAAAACCAGCAACTGGTTTGGCTCATGAAAACAAAAAACTGTATTTACTGCATATATATTTCCCAAAGTGTAGTAGCTGGTGAAGAAGTCACTGTCGTCCAGGGCTGCGTGGACCACGACGGCAGCGTCGGCAGAGAAGTGCGCTCTGTGCAGAACATTGGCCAAGTTGACCAGGGCGATGTCTTTATTGTGCCTGAAAGGGAAGGAGAGAGCAGTGAGAGGTGGGGAATGAAGCCTGTGTTCCATGATACATACAACTATCTGACAAGGGAAAGTCACATCCAAAGTTACTGAGCTCAGGGACATAACTCTGAGGATACTCACCGATGGAGAAAATAATTTATGAAAACCATAATGTTTCATTTTTGCATAATTGATGATGCTTACTCAATCTGATAGCTACAAATTCTGCCACAAAAATAGGGCTGGCAGACATTTTATGATTTTAAAATGTATTTAGGCTTTATATTTGTTTTGAGAAAAATGTAATTTTTGATAATGTCTCCAGTCAAGGTCCTTGCATTCAACTCTCAAGTGGATGAGAGGGTATGGACGTTACGTGTTTCTCCCCCAATGGAAGTCAGAAGTATATTATGCTATCGTCACTTTGAAGTCTTTGAAATCTGTCATTTTTTATGATGGAACTAATTTCTTTGAATAGGAATGAAGGAGAGTGTAATAACTACAACACAATGCTTCCTCTTACTGTTTTTTTTAAAATGCGTTGTTTAAAAGCCCAAGCTATATGGAAAATCAGAAGTTGTGAAGGGAAGGAAACTTACCTGGAAGAGAAGTGAAGGGCTCGCATGGCACATTCGACTACCTGATACGGCTCATTCTTTATTCTCCAGTAAAACGAAGCCATGTTGTACAGTACCCATGAGGAAGAGTTCTAGAGATTAACCAAACAAAACGACAATCAAGCACAGCTCAAGACAGTTTCTTCAACTCAGAATGTTCAAAACGAGCACCTTTACTACGCTAGGGCTTCTGAAGTTAAGATGAAGAAGAGACAGACTTAAAGTAGTGATAAAGCATAAGACAAAGTACTAATAAACTATACCTGTCAAAAGAGCCTCCTGATCACCAGCTGTGCAGGTGCATTAAGGTGTGATCTACATAGCAGACCGTCCTACTACAGGCTATCATTCCAAGGGGAAAACAAAGCTGAAAAGCCCACCATGGGGCTACAATTTATTGGGCCGTAGTTATTTCAAGATTTTACAAATTAGGGCTTAACCTACCTAGAGATGCCAGTTGCTCTAACATGAAATTTCTGAAATGAACGTATTTCAAAGTTTCCCATTTATTTACTATCTGAGTGAAGGTACACACAAAAGCAAAGGACAGGCTTATGCTTTTGTGACAGATAAATTTTGTCATTCTCCCATGTGTGTTTAGAATTTAAGTCAAACCTTCATACTATAATACATTTATAATAAGTGTGTTATTTAGCCAATTTAAAAAGGGGTTCATGTAGGTTTGCTCCTTTTGTGCCTTAGATCTTCATTCACACACACACACACACACACACACACACACACACAGAGTTCAACCACTTGGAGGTCAAAGCACTAAACCGTTCAGTGTCAAAACCTCAGTGTAAGTATGTTTGAACCTAAGCAGAGAACTTTCAAATCCAGCATGTAAAGAAGTCACAAAGTTTAAGATAAACTGGGAAAATATATATGACAGCTAACATTTAATATTTTTACTGTATAAGGAGCTCATAAAAATGTAAACAGACCAAACAAACAAACGTATAAACTAGAGACCATCAGCCAAAACCACAGACAATTCAAAAACATAAAATAATGGCTAATTAGCAGGTGAAATGATGCAAAACTTAACAAAAAATAGAAATTAAAGAGATATAAGTTGCCTTTTACAAACTGGCAAAGATGAAAAAGAATGCCAGGCCTGGCTCCCTGGATACCAACTCCAGACACGGACTGCAGGAGGGCTGGGTCGGCACAGGCCCGCACTGCCGGGGATGCTCTGACGCATGCACGTAAAGGCCTTAGAGATGTGATTACCCTCTGACCCCGACAACTCCACTATTAGCAATTTATCCTGTGAGAGTAATTAAGTTTTAACTAGACAGTTGTGTACAAATAAAAAGCCAAAAGTATATAAAACAGTAATTATTCATGTTTTCAAATTTTAATTTTTACTTTATTTTTTGTAGATTTTTAAATATAATCTGATTTTTACAAGGACCAATTATTTTATTTTTAAAAGTGATTTTTAAGATTAAAACTAAGGCTAATTCTGTGCTAATCAGTCTTATGTACACTATCTTCAAGGAAAGTACGTCATTCTCTTCAAGTGAAGTAATTAGGGACTTGAGCGCAGTTGGTTAAGGGTTACTATCTTCTTTCACAATTGACTTTGAGATTGAGTCTCCTTTTTGATAGCTCTTTGAGAAAGTTTTCCTTCAAATAAACAGGTACTTTAATTTTATCTATTTTCAGACTTCAAATTGTGAACTGGAACAAAAAGAGGAATTAAACATTCTACATGAATTATTGAAAGCGTCAAATAAGCAGAATACTCTAGAGTCCACACATATTAGAAGAGAAAAATAAGCCCCTATAAATGCTTTAATGTAACTGTTGACACTCCCTCCTTCTTTGGAAGACATTTCTCCTTGGCTCTCTGGACGCCCCGTCTGGTCTCTCTCGCTGGCCCTTCCTGCTCTGCCCGACGGCTGACTGGAGGAGGACCCGGGGCTCAGAGCGGCCCCCTCTCACACTCCGCTGTCCCTCAGAGGACCCTGCCCAGTCCCACGGCTATAAACACTCCGTTTAACAATTATTCTCTATCTATATACTCAGCTCTGCCCTTTTCTGAAATTCCAGACTCAACATGGCCAAAATAGAACTCTATCTTCTCTTTACTCACCCAACCCTATTCTTCCTTCAGGTTGCTCAAGCCAAAAATTGAGGAATTATCCTTGATTCCCTTTTCCCTCATTCTCCATATCTAATTTATCAGCTTCTAAACGGTTCCTGAAATAGTTTAAGTCCCTCCATTTCCAATACTAACTATTCTAGTCCAAACTATCTTCATCTCTCCCTTGAACTACTAAAGGGCATTTTACATCCTAGGCCAGCTTTCCCTTGTTACTCATTAAGTTCTGGGGATCAGTGTTTTACATTACCTTCAGAAAAACAGGATGAAGATGATAACTTAGCAATAACAATAATCATGTACAATATATAATGCATTCGAATGAACATGTAAGTATACAATGTATTTTAGTAAACTGCATGTACATAAATATCGCAATTACACATTTTACTTAACACCACTAAAGTGCTGCTTCGGAACGAGGCTACACTTTGCGACACTCCTTCGGCACAGGGAAGAACAAACACTGTCTTCTCACTCCCGCATCACCCTGCGCGATGCATTTAAATTCTTGGGTCCTATTGTATAATTCCCTATTTCGTTTTCTTAAAAGTAGATGCTCCCTTGAGATAAAAACTATGAGAATATTTTACTGCTGGTGGTGATTTTTTTTCTTATTTGGAGAATAGAGATAATCTCTGTATTGTGTGTAGATACAGCAAAGACACTAATGTTAAATTTTCTTCCACACTCAAAATATATCATCAAACCTTTAATCTCTGTTGCTTATGTTAGTACATAATTTTTTAATGAATTAGTTTAAATAAATCTTTTTAGCAACCCTTCATGGTTAAGGGAACTGCATCACCGATATTTCTCCTTAGCTTTGAACTATATAGTTGCAATTATTAAAATCATTACCCAAGAGAGTAATTTAAAACCACTCTCTTGATAGAAACAAGCGAGGAAGGTGTTTCCTGAGAGTAAAATATCTCCTGTTCACAGTGTCCTGGCTCTTCAAGTCACTGATGACTTACCTTCTGTAGGCCTTCATGAATGAGGTGACCTATGTCATCTATATTCCTTCCTAATCGTTTAGATAAATATGTGAAGACCGGATCTTCTTTGGACAGTAGAGGTGTAGAAAGATTAACCCTTTCCTGTACACCCTGAAGAAAAACACAGACAAAGGAGATTATAAAAGACCACAAGGAACTCAGTATCTCGTAACATTTATTTTGAAGGAATTTTAAGAAATCCAAGATGTTTGTAAAATTATAAAGCTACTGAGGAGAGGTAGAAAAAAGAGGATTTATAAGCAAGAGACTAAATTTTTAAAAATATACTAAAAGAGAGTCCCATACTCTCTACTTACTCGTAAGTGCTGGAAAGCATGTATGCTATACGGAAGTTCTAGAATTTTAGTGCAATCAGGTTGCTCAGGGTCTGGAGGGACGGGAGATTCTGTGTCTATATAATCTTCAGGGCTAAAATCAAGAAGGAAGAAACAACAAATGTAGGATGAAGAACTGTCTAATTTTTCCCCAACTGAACCATATCCTCAGAACATTTCAACTTTACAGCAAACATTAGTTAGCACTCATAATATTTTCAAACAGCTGTTGCTAGAGCCAAACATTTTGGGAGTTCAACTTAAAGGAGATAAATCAAGAGTGAGAAAGTAGGTTGGTGACAGAACGTTAGGATCAGGGACTTTTAAAAAACTAATATAACGCTGCCACATTCTTTCTAGAAATGTTAAATCAATTTACACTTCTATTGACGGTCTCTCCACATTTTTTTACCAGTTACTGATTTTTACTTTTTTTTTCAGTCTGATGGATGAAAATTATCTAAATGTTTTAATTTGTACTTACTTGATCATTATCAAGAACTATGTTGTCTACATGTTTACTATTCACTTGTATTTCTTGTACTCTAAATTCTTCAATTTTCTGCTGTAGTAGTAAATATTTTTAATTGATATGTAAGAATTCTACACGTACTATGTACTTTGAACTTTAAAATGTTAATAAACTTATCTGTGACTGAAGGTTATTCTCATTAGCAAAGTGAGTTACTGCCCTGAGAAAGGTCTGTTCAAGAAAACGTAATGTGGGGGAGGGGAAGGGAATCTCTTTACCTGATGTCTTTGCTTTCCAGAGTTATGTACGTGCCATCATACAGGTCCAGGTCCCCTAAGGGCACCTTAGCTTTGATGCAGTCTGGGTCCTCTTTATTGTGTCTCTGCTCCAATCCTGTGTCTCGGTCCTCATTCTCTTCGATGTGAATTTTTTGAGCAACTAATTGCTTCTGTTGAGTAGAAAATAACACAATCGATTTTTCAATATTTCAGTCTATATACCATGTAAGAGAAAAGAGAATTTAATGTGTTAAAGAAGTCAGAGAACCCTTGATGAAGGAAGACAGGGTTCTGAACAGGCCGTCAGTTAACTTAACTGACATAAAGAAGCTTCTCTAACCCGTGAGAACAGCACTGAGATTTCTGGGCTATTTGTTGCCAATGCAAAAACTGACTAAAATACTGCAACAAAATGTAGACTATCTTAACTAATCAATCATGAATGAGACTGAACATATTTCTGACATGTTTATGAAATATTTTGTGACTTGACCGTTCAAATGTCTATTTTCCAGTAAGTTTTTAAAAAAAATTCGTTTGTAGAAATTTCTGAGAAGAGTAATTCTATGAACTCATTCCCTATTATTTATACGCATTACAAATAGCTCTTTCCAACTTGCAGCTTATCTTTTAATTTTGCTCATGGTATCATTAGCTAAAGTGCTTTTAATTTAAAGATGGCCAACTTTATCAACTGTTGTCTTAATTGCTTGTAGTTCTGTGTTATTTAAGGCACATATATTTTTAAAAAAGATTTTATTTATTTTTTAGAGAGAGGGGAAATGAGGGAATGAGAGACATCGATAGGATGCCTCGTGCCCTGACGGGGTCTGCAGGCTGGCACTCAAGCCACTGAGCCACACGAGCCAGGGCTAAGGCATATTTCCTATACACACCATACAGGTGGCCTAACCAAGAAACCCACTCTGGTAGTTTGAGTTTTCATCAGTGAATTTAATTTGTTTATTGTGATTGCTGATCTATATGGATTTATGTCAACCACATTATTTTGGGTTTTCTGCTTATTGTTCTTTTTGTGCTTCTCTCTCTTTCCTATTTGCCATGTGTGTGATAATACTTTCTAAGTTCCTTTCCCTCCTCCAGTACCTTCTCTTAATCTGTACGTTTGGAAAGTATCGATTGCATTTCTGTTACTTTAGTGCTTGCCGTTACTACATTTTTGCTTAATTTTTCATCAGCAAATATTTCAGTATGTTTAAAAAATAAAACCAAAAAACCATTATCACATGTAAAAAATAATTTAATTCCTTAATATCAAGTATCTCGTTTGTGTTCAAATTCCCAATTGTTTCTTCCTTCTTTTTAAAATAATTTGAATCAAAATCCAATGAAGTCAACACACACTGCAATTGGTTAATTTGTCTCTTAAGTTTCTTTTAATCTGTTCTCTAGTTCTTTCTTTTTTTAATCCTTATTATTCATTTGTTAAGGAAACTGGGTCGTCTGTCCTGTAGTTTGCCACTTCACAGGACTGTGCTGACCGCATCTCCTGGGCTCGCCTTACATCCTCCCCTGCCCCGCGGACTTCCTGAACACTGGCTGCAGGACCAGAGGTCTCGGCTGTTCTGTGCCGCGGACTTCTACGGCAGTCTAGTGAAGACTAGAGACCCCTTCTACAAACAGTCTTTTAAAACAAAAAATATTAAAATGGCAAAGGGAACCAATTATATAGAAAAACGAATTATATCATGGTTTCACTAGACTCCTATTTCTTTTGGCAAGACTGCTTGAAAGGTGGCAACATTCTTCAGTTTTTAGTATGTGTGCCCATAAATTTTCTGACAGGGTTTTAATTTACTCAGTTAATTTTACCTTCCCCTTCCTGAACATGACAAGAGTCTAACATGCTTTAACTTATCACTGGTCATACCCACCTCAGCCACATATTGTTAATTTTATCTAGTTTTACCTTTCAAAACACACAAAAAATTGCTAAATAAATTTAGCAACTTTTCCATCAATGTTTTTACTATTGACTATTAAAAATGCAGCATTCACTGGGTTTACTTTTCTTCTTGCAAAACCACGCCTTTACTTTTTTTTTAAGTGAGAGTCTGTGGTTAGTAATCTTTTTTTTTTTTTTTTTAAGATTTTATTTTTATTTATTTTTAGAGAGAGGGGAAGGGAGGGAGAGAGGGAGAGAAACAGCAGTGTATGGTTGCCTCTCACATGGCCCTCACGGGGACCTGGCCCACAACCCAGGCATGTGCCCTGACTGGGAATTGAACCAGGACCACTTGGTTCCCAGCCCGTGCTCAATCCACTGTGCTACACCAGCCAGGGCTAATCTTTACTTTTGTATGTAAGAAAACATCTTTGCTTTGCCCTCACTCTTGAATGATGGTTTAAAAAACATAAACATCTAGTTTGTCTGATTTCCCTTAATACGTTGAGGTTATTCCTCCATTGTCTTCTGATATCTAAGTAGTTGTCACTACTTTGTGTATGAATTGCAATATCTACTCTTATGGCTTTAAGTCTACATGTCGATGATGAACAAATTTCCATCTCCAGCCTTAACCCCAGACTCCACACTTAAAGAACCAACTCCCCACTCAGCGTCTCCACTTAGATGTCTAAGAGATGTCAAACGTAGCTATCACTGATTTCCATAAACTCCCCAGTCCTGCACACTCTTTAGTCTTCTTTATCTCAGCTAACACCAATTCCTCCTTTCAGTCTCTTGGATGAAAAACCTGGAGTCATCCTTTACCCCTCCTCATCTCTGTCTCTCTCTTCCCAACCATGACCTTAGTTCTCTTAAGTGTTGTGGTTGCTTCCAGGTTATATCTAGTTCCCAAATCCAGAAACAGATCTTATAATTTGGGTTTGGAGTTTCTTCTACCTCATAGTAATCTTTGGCCCTGAAATGAATCTCAGAAAATTGAAGATGCAATTACTGATCCATTGGATATTCGGTTCCTCTTGTGATCACCAGCGTTTGTTTTGTCTTCCCGTTCCGCACCATCCTCCCCCAATTCTTTTCATGAACAGAACGGGTCCATCCCAGCCCTCAAGTACTTAAGCCTGGTTCTCTTCCCTTATCTTGCACGGAATATTGCCAGTCCCCTTCACTTCTCAGAGCTGGTCAGACGCCACAGAGTACACCTGGCCTTTGAGACCAGCAGGTCTGTATCTTCAGGCACTTTCCCAACTTGGTGTTTCTGTTCCATTTCTGGTCCACAAAGATATTTATGTTGCTTTTAGGCCTGGCTACATTTTACTTTGATTTCTATTTTATATTTTATTTGTCATTGCTGTGTATACAAAGCAAAAAGGGTGTATTAAGTATAAACTCAATACAGTACTTTAATCAAAAATTAGTGGATGTTTTTCATTTACATTTCACTGACTTGGTGAATGCCATTTTCCCCTTGTATATACTCGATTTAAGTCTCCTTCTCTTTACATTATGTCATACTGCCCCCTAAAGAATGGGATAGCGTTAAAAATACACAATGTGCCTCTGCATCTGAAAATTAAAACTCTTCTGCACCACTACATCTTTTTGCACAAGCACGAAGCCTGATAAATACAACTATTGTCTTATTCCTAGTATCCACAAAAATCAACATTTCCAAATTTATAAGTGATAAAACTGGTAGAAACAAGGTGAGAGACTACTTAAAAAATGATGAGTTATTCTAAAAGTACGACTACCTGCCCTGGATGGTGTGCCTCATTTAGTTTCAGTGCTGTCCTGTAAACAGAAAGGCTGCAGGTTCAATCCCAGCCAGGGCACATGCCTAGGTAGTGGGTTTGGTCCCCAGTCAGGGCACATACGAGAAGCAACCAACAGATGTTTCTCTCGTCCATCAATGTTTCTCTCCCTGTCTCTCTCCCTCCCTTCTCCTACCTCTAAAATCAATAAGCATGCCCTCCAGTGAGGATTATAAATAAATAAATACGTAAATAAATAAATAAATAAATGTACTACCCCCTACGCAGAGCTGGTTAATATGCGCTACAAGCTCCTCCTTCTTAATTCACAGAACTTTTTGAAAATTCCGTTTTAATACTTCTATTCTTTTTTTAATTTGAATTACTTTATTGTTGCTCAATCACAGTTGTCTGCATCCTCTCCCCTCCCCTCCCCCCACCCCACCGAACTTTTAAAAACATGTAATTGTAACTATTTCTGTTGACAGGTATACTAGTTTGAATTTATGTAAGTGAAACTTGGAATTTTTACATAACGAAAAACTGAATGGCTACCTGGCCTAACAGGTATGTCTGCTTTTGAGCCAAGGGATACGGTGCTTGCCTCTGGTTCTACCCTGACTTGTGTGAACGCAGGCAATTCACTGTCTTCGGGCCTGTTTCCTTGCCTCTAAAACAAGGATGATCTTCATGATTCCTTAGCTCTCAAGACTCCGGTTCGACTTTTGTTTCTCTGAATACTTTTCTAAATCTCATCTTGGAAATTCGTTTACTTTTTCTAAAACTTATAGTTCTTTTAAAATTTGGATTCAGTTTACACTATAACTTTTCAGCAGAGATTTCATGAGGAAAAAAATCCCCAGTTTTTCAAATAACTAATAGTTTGCTATTAAGCAAAATAAATGTATGGAACTCAATGACAGAAACAAAAAAAAAGTCAGATTTTATTCGCACAAGTCGATTTCAAGTTTTCAAGGTGGAAAGTAATAAATGATTTTCACCTCAATCATAAAAACACAAAATATCCAGACCCAAATTTTACTACTTGGGAATTAACAAAAATTACATTATTATAGCATATTAAAACCATTCTTCCTTTTTATATTTTACCCAAGCTCTCCTTCCAAGAATATCCCCAGAGACTATACCCCTCACACTTGATAGAAAAACTTATATATGCGCCCCGGCTTGTGCAGCTCAGTGGACCACACGCTGGTGTGTGAACTGGAAGGTCTAGTACCACTGCGGGCACCGGCCTGGGCTGTGAGCCAGGTCCCCAGTTGGGGGCTTGAGAGAGGTAACCACACATTGATGTTTCTCTCCCTCTTCCTCCCTTCCTTCCCCTCTCTCTCTCTAAAAAAAGAAAAAGGACACTTACACATGGACACTTTGTTCAAAGATATAACGAGTTAATAATCAGGCATAAAACCTAGAGTAGGGTAGCCTGTTTTTCTTATTATTGCTCAAAAGTTACTCTAATTAGATGTTATTTATAAAAACACGACCTAAAAGCAGTAAATTCCTGTAAAAGTCAAAGAATCAGGCTTAAGTAATGCGTTTAATTTTTCTTTGAATACAGTGGCTCCTGTGAAACACACCACGCTTTAGCTGCACGTCACATGCCCAGGGGTCTCACCTCCAGTTCTCTGAGGTAGCTGACTGTTGTTTCTTGTCTCATCAGTATGACTAAGTCATGGGGATGCTTCAAGTTCATTGGCGAATCCACCTGCAAGCAAGCGTGCAATAAATAAATGAAGCTCAGATTTCATTAACATTTGTTTTGAGTCACAAAGTTTTCTTTAATATGCTCTAAACTACTGTTCAATCTCCATTTATAATCAGGTGCTCAGTAAAACTCAAGGGGTATTTTAAAAGTGATCACATAAATTTCAGCAAAGAGAACGACAGGTTCAATAGCTATCCTTTGAACTCCAACTTGAAAGGACAAACTTTTGAAGTAAATATTCTGACTTGATTGGTCATATTAAAAATATTTAACAAGATAAGTATTTGGCAATGAATGATTAAGTAAATTCCTTAAAATATATTTCACACCTATAATAATAAAAAGGGATTGTCTTGTCTTGATAGCACATTCCATATCTCAACAAATTTGCAGGCAATAAAAGAAAAACATTAAAAGGATCGATTTTTGAAAGCTATTTATAGAAGCCATAACTGAAAGATAATATAAATAATCTTGAGATTTATTATTTACAACTCATCTTCTCTGAATCATAAGCAAGCGATTATGTGGTTGAAGTAGAAAAATGAACCCTCATATGCTGATAGCAGGCTTACAAATTTATTCTTTTTTGGAGAGTCATTTGACAACATATATAAAAATGTTAAAAGTGTATACCCTTTGACCTGGAAATACAAACTTTAGAAAACTCTCCTGCAGTCATTCTTAAACAAGCAGGCAGATATATACAAGGATGCTCTCTATAACACTTTTATCTGGGGGTTGGGGGGAGGAGGAAGCAATCTAAGTCCATCAATAAGATAATAGGGAAATCCATTATCCAATGGAACGGCATATAGAAAGCTAGATCTACTGTCATGCAAAGATGTTCACAATGTATTGTTGACTAAAAACAATAAAGAATATTAAGTATACTATGATTTTTAAAAGAAATTATATGTGTATATTTTTATAGATAAAGATGTATACATGTCTGTATGCACAAAACTAAGCTGGTTTACAATGGTGTCTTTTGGAAAGTGGGATAAAGAGGAAGGGTACATTCATGCTTTTACACTACACACTTGTATATTTTTAAATTGTTGGTGATGGACACACAACACATTTATAAGGAAAAACAATTTACATACACAAACACACACACAGCTTTTGAATTTCAGAAAAATCTAAGACACAGGCCTTGGTACCTAAGGGATAAGATGAAGTTCCTGCCCCGCTGGTGTAGGTCAGTGGATTGAGCACTGGCTGGGAACCAGAGGGTCCCGGTTCGGTACCCAGTCGGGGCACATGCCTGGGTTGCAGGCCAGGTCCCAAGTGAGGGCCATGTGAGAGGCAACCATACATTGCTCTTTCTCCCTCCCTTCTCCTCTTTCTGAAAATAAATAAAATCTTAAAAAAAAAAAAAAAGATGAAGTTCCTGCTATCTCATAGTATCTGATTGTCAAATTATATACCAGCCCGACAGGAAGTTCCACTTTGAGAAGAAATTGACATCAGCTCAACTAATTGATTTTAAGAGCTAACTTTGTAGGTACAGAACATAGCCTTGCTTAGACCTTGATGAATATGAGAGCCCATTAAACAATTATTTTAAAAAGAGGGAATACGAGCAGTATGAAATAAAGTTAGCTTTAATAATATACACTGAAACAATCGGTCAATATTGAGCAACTACAGATAAAACTTAACCTGCCTTTGTTCATTCTACTTTCTTGGGGATGCCAGAGGCTAGTCCTGAGTAACTTCCGCTCAGACTTTCATTGCAATGGTCTGAACTACATCATTATCATTCTGTAGTCATATAATTTTCATCTCTCATAGCTTTTAAGAGATCACTTTGCTGCTCCCTGGCCTTCCCACAATATTGGAATTTACATTAAAACTGGATTCTGAATTTAAAAGGCACTAAAGAGATAACAGCAAGGTCTGTGCATGGCCACTTGAGCTGTAAATCTCTATCAAACAATCATACCTAGCAAAGGCCTACAAGCAAAATGTTAGGCTTATCTCAGTAAGAGGTGGAAAATTTTGCTTCTCTTTTTTCAATAGTAGTTGAACATATTCCCAAAAGGCATATGTGGGTGGGGCAGGGAAAGCAACTATAGTAAACTGAATATGGGCCAATTTCAATTCAAACCCATCAATCTTTTTTTACAAGATGATATATTATTTGTGGTGTAGGACACCAAATTTTTTACAGGAGAAAATGTAAAAGCTACAGCCGGTGGCCAGAGTATAAAAGAACTATATGTAAGGAAGCCAAAGAAAGTCTGCTTACTTTGCAACTTTGCCCATTCTCCACAGGTAGCTATTTAGTACATGACTTTACATAAATATTTTTCAGTGAGGATTTTTAGGAAAAATTGGGGGTGGGGAATGAAAGTGGGAGCATGATATTCCAAAATACCTAACCAATCTGATTACCAGACATTTGAAGAACTGTAAGAGGGATGAAAGAATAAGACAAGTAAAGGTTTACATTAGAGAAATATTTAAAGTATAATATCAGTTTTAGATTAAAAAGATACTAGATGACCAGGGCTCTATCATATTTGAATAGTATGGGTTTGGCCAACATTCCAGGGTGAGGAAACACTTTTCATTTCCTTGAAGCCTTTAGTTCAGCGAAGACACAGCAGCTCCAGGAGGATGAAGTGATTAGCAGAAGGAAGGAAGGGTAACAGCTGTGTTTCTCTTTTTAAATGGCAGCAAATGGCACGGATCTCCGCCAGGTAAGGGTTGGCAGCACATGATTTACAGCATGACATATTTTTAATGGGGTATCTTCAAGTTCTTAAGTTTTAGGACAAGATAATTATCCTTGGCAAATGTCAATGAGCTCGAATTTCTCTCCTTTCAAACACCCCTCCTCCTCAGAAGATTATAAATACCACATCATCCACTCAACCAATAAAGGTTTGTTAAGACTATGAACCAGGCCCATTATGAGTCAATATTTGGGACCTATGTTAGTCCTATTTTATATACATTGTGAAGAGGAATAGTAATATGCCTTCATATTCGTTAGCATTTAGAAGAGCTGGCTGTATGTTCGGGAGCCAAAGAGTGACTGAAATTAGAAGAGGTGATGTGATGGGAGATGATCTGGCTTTGGGTGGTGGGCACACAATCAACATACAGACCATGTATCACAGACATGTACACTTAAAACCTATATAATCTTATTAACCAACGTCACCCCAATAAATTAAATAAAAAAAGAGAGACCATAAGGCATGCATGAGATCTCAAAGCACTTTATGACTTTTTCAGAAAAGACAACCTACAAACTTCCATTAATGCAGAGCACAATAAAAACCACTTGTTATGACCAGAATCATTAAGAAAATGTGGGCTTATTTTCAATTGCTTCTACTTAAGCAGTAGAGGTGCTATGAAATATATTTTAGGGCAAAATTTAAACTGCGGGGTAAAACTGACAAAGTATTTGGAACTTTGCTCTATGGAATTCTATTATCCAAAATGATTCATTCTCTAAGAGTTCCAGGTAAATAAAGTTTCCCTGTTACTGTAGCAATTTATTTTAATAGAAAAATGACAAACCACGTAAGGCAATTCAATTTTGTAAGTACATATATCCAATTATATATAACAGAAGTATCTTACTCGTATCAAGTTTATTTTCATGTATTTCACTTGCTGCTGTCTCTAACCAAGGCAGTGTTCATATGCACATCTCAGATCTAGCTCTGGAAACTCAGTGGTAGCAGATGGAAATATCACTGTAAGAGGGTAGTTACTTCACTGCCAAATTAGACAAAAGGTGAACATTTTAAATTTAAAATAACCAATCTAAGGATATAAACATATTTGAATTATACAAAAGCAAGTTTCAGTCAATCACTTTCAGTCAATCACTGGTCCTTTATGACAGAAAATCGAACATTTCTATTGCAACATTAACCCCGCTCCTCATACATAACTTATTCTTCACATATGATGAACATTTCTACATACTATTATTTAAAAATGCTATTCAAATGAGTACATGAAATCAAATGAGTATATAAAAGCAACATTAATGGGGACTCACTCTTTTCCTAACAGCAATTTGAAACTGATGAGTGAAATCTTACACTGTGCCACACTCACTTAAAAAAATTTCCCTGTAAGTTAGAAACTAGGGATGGAATATTTTAAATCTTTTATTCAGAATTTTAGATTACTTAAATACTGAGACAATATGATGGAAAACATAAATAAAAATCTTCAAAGCAACTAAGATTTCACCTCTATCTTAAATGATCCCACTCAGTAGGTAGGTACAGTTTTTGCTACCCAGTATCTGCAATCCCTGTCTTGTGGCAAAAGCACCTGCCTCACGTGGCTGGAAGCGTCCTTCCTCACAAGGGAGACCCTGCTCAATGATAATTATTTCTGAGATGGGACATTACTTAACTAAGTGGTCAGTGGGTACTAAAAAGACTAATCCAGAACATCTGTTTGAGCTTTTGGGGATAATTCAACGTTTATTCACTGGGGGCCTGAGAACGTGGTTAAAGAAGCAGAGGAATGAAGACAGAGAAAAACCTGTCCTGGTTACACTGCTTGAGCTCTTGATCAAACTGTATCTGTGGCACTTAGAATCTGTTCAAACATTCCAATGAAAGTTTTCACCACAGAAGTTCTTTGATGCTATTTATTAATAACGGCCCTCACCCTAATTTTTTTTAGGCCTTCTGCCTGGGGTATCTTCTTACCTTGTGGCTCTTTTGAGAGCCTCAGTGCCTTTGCACATGCTAATTCTCTGCTTGGATTTCACTTCTATCCCTATGCTTTTGGGGAAGGCCAAATGACTTGGCTCATATAACATGAGGCCGTATTTTGTGGGGCCATTCTTCTCTTGAACTTCCTTAGTACTTCATACACACTTCCTTAACAGCATTATTACATTGTTTAATTATTGTATGTCAGTCTCTCCAAAAATACGTTTTTTATTTCTTTTCCAACCCTCTGTACTTAACACTTTTTGTACTGCTCACGAGTTTTCTCGTGTTTCGCGCGCCATCTGTTAAGGACCGTATCACAAGATGATTTAATTAACGTGCAGTTTGCCCAAAAACCTGCGGTCCCTGGCGTATGTCTTAGAGATTTCTATGTGGTACGAAATGTGTTAATAAGCTTTCAGGTACATGCTTGGCACTTGATACATTGTTGACTGTTTGATGAAGATGTCTGACGTCACTTGTTAGATGCTCCATATCCTATGGCATTATCACTCACTGATGGTTATCTGGAAAGGACATAAAGTTACCAAGCCACCAGGAAAAAATAAGTCCTCGACAGCTCTATGACTAGCTGTGGGTGACCTTAAGCAAATCACCTTCCCTTCCTGGGCCTGCACTTCCTCAACTGCAAACTGAGGGGACCTAGCCCATTGGTTTCTTAAGTTCCTTATAATTTTCAAATTCTATCTATATAAGAGATTTAAACTATCATAAAAACATCATATTTTTACCAGCCTAATCTATACCACTGAAGTAATCTGATATTCAAATGAATTAAAGTATCATTCTTTCAATTTGCCAGATAAGTTTGTATTTGCTCTAGGTGGGGATGATTTCCAAAGCCACAGTTAAAATTTTCTTTTAAACTGTTGAGTTGTTCAATAAAGCAAGGCTCCAATTATTAGTGGTTAGTTACTTCTGAGCAGTTAAGTTGCTAATAGCATTTTAGGCACAGTTAGCCCTCTCTGTTTTTATGCCATTTAATTCTAACAAAGTTTAACTTAAAAACCCTTTTTTTTTCTGATTATAAGCTAAATATAGCTTACTGAAAAACAGACACATTATAGACAATATAAAGAAACTGAGCCCTGGTTGGTGTGGCTCAGTGGATTGAGTGCCAGCCTGTGAACCTGGGGGGTCGCCAGTTCGGTTCTGGGTCAGGGTGCATGCCTGGGTTGCAGTCTGGGTCCCCAATGTGGGGCATGTGGGAGGCAGCCACATGCTGATGTTTCTCTCCCTCTCTTTATCCCTCCTTTCCCTGTCTCTAAAAATAAATAAATTAAATATTTAAAAAAACTGAAATTACTTGAAATTTCATTTTCAGAGATATTTGCTGCTATATATATATATATATGTATACACACACACACACACAATGTCAGAATAACTTCTTTGCATATATACACATACAGCTAGCTGTCAAGTATTTTTACAAAAATGGAATATATGTACTATATTGTATCCTTCCCTTCTTCACTATTCTCCAAATTTTATCGTATTTCTTTCCTAGCAAATGTAGATCTACTTTATCATATTTAGTGTTAACATTATATTTATTTACCAGACTCCTCCTTTACCTAAAAATTGGGTTTTTAGTTATTCTTTCTCTTTAACAACATTGTGGTTAACATCCATTACACTTAAATCTTTTGGAGAGCTATGCAATTACTTCCTTCCCAGAAAGAGAATTGTAGGTTAATACGCTGCACTGTAAAGTTTGTGTTTTTTGTTAGCCTTTCTCTGGAACAGTTGAGTCAGCTTAAATTCCTAACAACAGCCACTGAGTATCCACACACTTTCAGCAACACAGGAGTAAGGGGGAACACATTTTTAATCTCTTCGCTGGCCATATGTATTTCTTCTTTTGTATACCTACAAAATACCTTTCTCACTGCCTCCCTTTAAATCCACCTGACATTTTTATACATCACACTTCATGAAAGGTGGCTTCTAGCTGGTGGACTCTGGGCGACTGCTAAGGAAGGGAAAGCTCAGTCTCTCTGATCCCGCCTGTTCCCACTGGTGTGGCTGCCCGGTGCTTGGGCCGACAGCCCTCCCGCTTTAGACCGGTCCGATCATTAGAGAAGTGCTGCTTGGGCCTGAGTTTTACAAAAACAGCCTCTCCCCTCTCCCTTCCCTGGACAGGAAAGAAGCCTGAACCTTGTACTTTGTTAAAATGGATCTGAGGAACTACTGAGGCCCCCATACAGTCTTGGTTGGTGCCTCCTTAATCAATAAACCTTTCTTTACGCCAAACTCTGACGTTTTGAACTTTGAAGCATTGAGCACAGGGACTTTGGAAGGTAACAATTATTTTCTTCTTGTGTTTTCTGACTTCTTCTACAGGGGTCATGTTGTTGGAAGGAATCCTCAGAGCACTATGCAACATGTGGTTTTTTACCGAAAAAACTGTAATGGCAAGTGCAAGCTCAGGTCTGAGGAGCAATTTTGTAGCTCTTCCTTATATATTCATAGAGAAAAAGTTTCTCTCACAGATGTGGGGCCAGGCAACACAGCTGAAAAAGGCAGCATCTACTCTATGTTCTTGTTCCTTACCTCCCTCCTCTTAGATTTTTACCTTGATCTTAAATCTAGTGCATTGCCATTTTCAAATGATCGTCCAAGGAACCCTCACCTCTGTAATCCCCATCAGGCCGATACAGCGGCCAGGAAGATGGGTTTCAGGGGGAGGGGATGAGAAAGGCAGAAGCATCTGTTGCCCACTTTGCATGCAACTCTCTCTTCCGGATTCCAGCCTAACCATCATGGACTTGGACCTTCTTCCAGGTCTGGAGATGTGCAAGTTCACAAAATACCAGTCCAGCCTCAGCTCCCGAGAGCCAAGTACACAGGCTCCTCCCTGTGACTATCCAAACCTTAACATTAACATAAACGGATCTTTTACTAGAATTTAATGGTTTAAGATCAATAAAACACTATTTTAATAAACTTGGGATTTGGAAATATTTTTGTTAAAGATGACTTTTTCTTTGCTCTTAGGGTACTTAAACAATATTTAAATGAGAAATCAAAAGCCAGTCTCAATTATGTAGGATACCACATCATCAAACTAAAGATAAATTTTAAATAAACAAAAGTATTGAATCCTGACCATAACATTAATTTTTATGGCCTTATATCCCTATTTCTGAAAGTGTTACCCTCAATTAGATTTTTACCTTTTTCTTTTCATAGCTCATGTAAGACACAGTTGTACATGCTTAAAGTCACATAAAACCATCTAGGCATTTGAAGTGTATTATATAGCTCTACTCTGGATTGGGACATGTAGTGTTCCAGCCAATTTGGCGAGAATATTCACGTCGAGTGAGCACCATTTTCCTAACTGATAATCAAGTTTTTTTTTCATTTTCAACATGAACAACTTCTAATAAAAGTGCTATTAGACACTATATTTTTTCCCCTCATCGAGGCCATTTTTTTTCATTGCTTTTAGAGAGAGAGGAAGGGGGAGGAAGGGAGGGAAGGAAACATCAAGTGGGTACATCCCTGGTCCAGGGATCAAACTTGCAACCTGGGTATGTGCCCTAACTGGGAATCAAGTCTGCAGCCTTTCAGTATCTGGGACTACGCTCTAACCAACTAAGCCACACCAGCCACACTAGATTACATTTTATGGTTTATGTAACCAAGAATATACAAATAACATAATGAATAAAGTAAACAATTTTACAAAGAGAGAGAATGAAACACTGAATCAAGACACAAAGGCCATGGATATTTATCATTTGAATAGATATGACATTCTTGTAAACATATACAGAAACAATGTAGCTAAACAGTTTCAGTTCTTTTCTATGTCACTCAGAAGTGACTCTCATTCCAGCAGCAAATATTTATTAAACAAAGAATAATGGTCTAATAAATATGCCCATGTCCTAATCCCCAGAATTTCTGAATATGTTAGGTTACGTGGCAAAAGGGGATTTAGGTAACTGATGGGAGTTAAGGTTGCTATTCAGATTATGTTAATTAAAATAGAGAATACAACCTGGATTATCGGATGAGCCCAATGTAATCACAAAGGTCTTAAAAGTAAAGTAGCTATGCCAATTTAAATCTTAAAAATTAAAAAATATTTAAAAAATAAATAAAAGCAGTCACCTCAATAACAACAACAAAAGAATAGGGAAGCCAGAGAGAGAGATGTGCTTAGGGAAAAATGGTCAGAGAGATGCCACGTTGCTGGCTTTGAAGATGTAGTAGAAAGAGCCGAGAGGCAAGGAATGTGGGTGGCACCTAGAAAAGGCAAGGAAACGCACTCTTCCCAGAACCTCCAGAAAGATATAATGCTGCTGTCCCCTTGATTTTTGCCCGGCAAAATGTAAGGTGGAGTTCTAACCCACTGAACTGTAAGATAATAAATTTGTGTTGTTTTAAGCCACTCAGTGAGTGACTTTTAGCAGCGGCATTAAAAACTAGTATAAGCACCCACTAAGTACCAGAAATAATATTGGACATAATGGTGAGTAGTAAAATAGGTGACAGCTTTAAAGTTCTTATTTATGGTTCTTATTTACAGTTCTTATGGCTGCTGTGGACTGAGCTGTGTCTTCCTGAAATACATATGTTGAAGCACCAACCCCCAACACAAGGGTAACTGGAGAATGAGCCTTTGGGAGGTAATTCAGTTTGGATGAGGTCACGAGGCTGGGGCCCTTAGGATGGGATTAGTGCCCTTATAAAAAGAGACACCAGAGGGCTTACCTTCTCGTTCTCTCTGCCATGTGACAGCAAGAATACAGCTATCTGCAAGCCAGAAAGAGAGCCTCACCGGAATCTGATCGTGCAGATCTTGGACTTCCAGCCTTCCAAACTGTGAGAAAGTAAACTTCTGTTGCTTAAACCACCCGGCTGATGGCGTTTTGTTATAACAGCTATAAAAGCTGAGGCAGACTTGTTAATCAAATATTGGAAAAGGGACACTAAAATCAGTGTCAGGTGTTGAATCTTAGTACCTTATCACTACTCAGGTGATGGCAAACTCGACAGCTAAGAAATTACTTGTTATTCATGCTAGAAATTGCTGCTCTTGAATAAGGTTTAAGCTGATTATTCATCAGATAAAACATTAGTAGCATCAACTATGGGAGGAAAAAACCCATCTTGACTAATTTTTTTTACTGTAATAGTAACGAGTATGCAATAAGCATTAATGACAAAGGTTTAATGTTTTTATGACGCTAACAAATCCAAACGGAAGGCCACAACACTTTAGTGAAGGGCGACAGATGGAATAAGTGGTCTTTCATGAGAACTGGATTATGAACAAAGGTTTTACACATTCCAAACACTGGCAGGTATTTCCAAACACTCCTGAGGCGGTCCCTTAGGAGGACAGTTTGACAATGGCTAAGAAAATGAAACACAACGCAGTGTTGGAAGCGGGAAGCGAGGAGACCAGTTTGGAGGCTGCCACTCAGTCTCAGGAGGGAGATGAAGAGAGTCTGGGCTAGGTCTGCAGAAGTAGTGGTAGAAAAATACGGCTTCATTCAGGACACATTTTAGATATCAGGTTGATAGATTATTGATAGAGTGGGGATGAGAGATGAGAGAAAGAAGAGTTAAGGAAAATACCAAGATTTGGGAGCTGAGCAATTTAGTTACAAGTATGTTGGGTGGAAAATCAAGAGTTCGGTTTAGGACATAATGTATTTGGGTTTTTTGTTTTGTTTTTAAAAAGAACCTCATTTTTATTTACTTAAAAAGATTTTGTTTATTTTTAGAGAGAGGGGAAGGGAGGGAGAAAGAGAGGGAGAGAAAAAGCAATATGCAAGAGACACACTGATTGGTTGCCTCTTGCATGCCCCCAACCAGGGACCTGGCCCACAATCCAGGCATGAGCCCTGACTGGGAATCGAACCTGTAACCTACCAGTTCACAGGCAGGTGCTCAGTCCACTGAGCACATAATGTATTTGTAATGTCTATTAGACAGCTAAGTGGAGATGTTGAGCAGGCAACTGGATATATGAATCTGGGTTTCAGGGAGAGACTGCAGGTATGATTTTGGAGTTCTCAGAATAAACAGAGTCTGGCAGAACTAATGCCTGCTGGAGTGTGGTTGGTATGGTAATAATACAGATGTAATAATTTATAGTTTTAATTAGAACATTTCACCTAAAATGTCATATGGTGTGCTTGAGTGTGATATTGTTATGTTGCAGAATTACATGCTTATGATTTTGTAATTAAAAAAAGGGCATTATTTGTGCTGGGCCCTGTATATGGTATTTTATGCCATGAGACTGCATAAAATCATCTGGTGAGCAATGCATAGAGGGAAGAGAAGAGGCACACTATATTTAAGACTCACGAAGAAGAGTGGAATTCAGCAGAACAGAATGATGAGTCAGGGCCAGGGACTTGGAAGGAAAACCCAGCAGTGTGTGTCCTGGAAGCCATGGAAGAAAACAGTTCAATAAGGTATGAGGACAAATGCTGGCTTGCTAAGAGGTTAGATGACTCAGAACTGAGCACTGGACTTGGCAGGATGAAAGGCCTGGGTATCCTGACAAGGAGTGTGGGGATAAAGACTGACGTGGGTTTAAGAGAGACCTATGCAGAGGCAGGGGAGAGTCTGTGCACACGAATGCTCGTCTTTGGAATCTGGCTTTCAGAGAGCCACTCCACGGAGGAATGCGTCGTGGCGCAGAGCTGAGGAGCAGGCACTGCTCACACCCTGCGCCCCACATCTGAGTGCAAAGCTGTTCTAATTTCCGACCTGACAGGCTGGCAAGCCCTCTTGCCCCTCACTGTCAGACTGCCTTCTGTTCACTCCTGCCAGCGCTTCCAGACGGGAACAACTGCCGAGCCCACGGGTGATCCTATCCCCCCTCAGCAGTGCAGCTGCCATTTCTCATCTTCTGATTCTTTTTTTTAATTTATGTTTATTGACTTTAGAGAGAGAGGGAGGGAGGAAGGGAGAGACAGAGGGGGAGAAGGGGAGAAAGAGAAAGAGAAAGAGAGATCGACTGGTCGCCTCCCACACACGCCCTGACCAGGGACTGAACCTGCATTCTAGATACGTGCTCTGGGAGCCAAACTCCCAACCTTCTAGTACACAGGACAACACTCCAACCAACTGGCCAGGGCCCTTCTGATTCTTTTTTTCTGCTTTCTTGTTTGCCTCTATTTTCTTGTCTCTTGTTGCTTCTCCCTACTTTTTGATGTCTGAGCAATAAAGGTGACTTTCTGGATATAACATCAATGACAAAGCGGATGGCTTCTCTTACACACACAACCTGATCACTGCAGATGGCAGGAGTAATCTCTGAAATTATGGCTCTCCTCACCTGTGTACGGCACCTCTTCCGAAGGCCTAAGGGCTGATTCCTGGAAGTCTGAGGCTCCCTTTAGGCGGGCCTCTGTGACTGTCACATTAATGAGTATGGCAAGGACTTCACTCAGACAGTGGTAAATTCCTAAAAGGCAGGCACCTCTTCTCCTGTGTCCTTACATCATCCATTCAGCAGACTCTACTGTAGCCTGTGTGATTAAACAGTGTGAGAGACGACAGAACTGCAGAGCAGACGGATGCGGCCATTCCTTCATGGAGCAGGGAGTAGTCTAGCAGGGCTTTTACATAAGCAAACAGACACAACATGGTGTGGTAAAAGCTTCATAAGGGAATACGGGATGCTCTGAAAGCATATAGAAAGAAGAGCTTATTCAAATCTGGGTATTACACAAGCTTCCCTGCGAAAGTGATGTTTAAGTTGTGAAGAGTGTAAGTTAGCCAACTTGGGACATCTTGGGGGAAGAATATGTGCAAAGGCCCAGAGACAAATAGGACGAGAGCATATTTGGGGACACTGACCAAAGCTCAGCATGGCTGAGTGTGTATGTGTGTATACTCCTGAGTGAGGGCAGGGCACTCAAGGATGAGCAGAGAGAAAGCTAGAGAGAAGGAAGGGTCAGAGCATGAGACTTGTTAACGATCTGGGGCATCCTGGGGTATGTACCGCACTATCAAAGGCAGCTTTCCTCGCACAGTGAGACTGGGTAGAGGTGGAAGAACTTCACTTTATTACATTAAATATTCCTACAATGTTAGACATTGATTTTTACAATGCTATGTTTTACTTTTATAATCCAAATTTTCATTACTGAATTAACAGTAATGATAGTGGGAAGAAGTGAGATATAATATATTAGAAAAATAAAACTGAAAGATGGTAAGGAATAGGGGAGAAGGAGAAATGAAAGAAGACAACTACATTTCTGATGTGGCAAATGGGTGGATGGTGAATGGTGGTATCTTTCATTAAATTTGGGAAAACAGAGCATGACACAGGTGTAGGAGTAAAACGGGTTGAGATTTGGTTATATGAAGCTTTAAGTACCCAGAGGACATTCATATGGAATTAAAAGCTAGTATAGAGAGGTCGCGAATCTATTACAACTCTGGGGGAAAATGTGCGTTGTTGAAAGAAATGTGGACGTTCTCAGCATGTACAGGGTACCTTAAGTCCCGAGAAGGGATGAGACAGCCAGGTACAGGTAAAGAGTGAAAAGAGAGGCGCGGACAGGAGCTGGAGGACGAGCAATATCGAAAACCCGCTGCTCGGAACAATCTGCGGCCCAGTTGCACCACAATCTCCTGAGGAGTTTGAGAAAAACGCAGACTGTTGGATCCACCCCCAACCTCCTGAATCAGACACTGGGAATATTCATTTTAGGCAAGAATACAGATTATTTTTGTGTAAAGTTTGAGAACCACTGATCTAGAAAATAAGTGGAGTAAGAAGAGCAGGGGGGAAAAAAGTTAAGAAGCTGTGCTCTGCTCACCACTAAAGAAAAATGAGAATTTTGTGTCACAGTAGTCAACGGGAAAAAACTGGAAAAAGGAAGCAGTCAATAAATACTTGCTCAATAAATAACCGGGAAAAGTATTAAAGTTGTAATTTAGCTCTATAATTCCAAGTTTCTACAAACTACTCTCCAGTAAATAAAGTTTATTTCACTACTCTCCAGTGAAATAAAGTTAATATCTGGGTATTTTATAAGAAAAAGAATAGTGTAAATATCTACAAATAATGGATTATATAAAAATCACTTTGATGCCCAAATCTAGGACAAATTACAAGGTTCAGCAGGTACCTAGCAAGTTAGTGAACAACCATCATGACCTCTCCGGTCCAAGTAAATCCCTGAAGTGTATAAACAAGGAAACAGCACTCCATGCCAAAAAGATGGGTTCAGTTTTGAAAAGCTCTGAAATAAAGCTGTCCGCTTCATGGCACTATATGGATGCTCTCTCCCAGATTAACCAAATTACTTAACATCTGATCAAAATTAAGGCACTCCTTCACTTAAACAAGCTATTAAAAACCAACAGATAAAGATTTTTAGCCTGTTCGTCCAACTAAATCTGATAGCTCTGCTTTAGACCATAGCTAATGCACTAGTTGCTTATCAAACAACTGTTCTTTGCCAAGGCTGCTAGGCTTCAGGGCATCAGTTTTGTCAGAAACCTCATTTGTTCTGAGCAGTTAAAAGAATCTGTACTCCTAAGACATTTTCTTGGTAGGAGGTAAACTGATTAACCCCCAAACCAATTCACACCTGTTTGGGACACGCCCCCACCCACCAATCCCCAATTTGAAATCACCATGAAACATGACACAGAGGTAAAGCAAACTGGAGAAGATATTTACTTCATTATTTCCATTTTTGCTTTTATTTTTCTTTCTATTCCTTCATTTGTAGAGGAGGGGGAGGGTAACATTTCCAATTTACTGATTACAAAGTGCTCACTTATATGCTACTGCAGATAAATACATTTTTACTGATTGTTATGACTAAATACCATTCATTAGTTGTGTGATTTTAGGTGACTTTCTCGCCTATGAGTTATACAATATATTCCTTTTCTAAAAAGACTTTATGTTTATTTATTTATTTTAAAAAAATTTATTTTATTTTATTTATTTTTTAGACAGAGGAGAAGGGAGGGAGAAAGAGAGGGAGGAACAGCAATGTATGGTTGCCTCTCACATGGCCCTCACTGGGGACCTGGCCTGCAACCCAGGCATGTGCCCTGACCGGGAATCGAACCGAGATCGTCTGGTTCCCAGCCCGCGCTCAATCCACTGAGCTACACCAGCCAGGGCAAAAGATTTTATGTTTAGAGAGATGGGAAAGAAGGGAGAAAGAGGGAGACACAATTGATTAGTTGCCTCTTTCACACCCCCAACTGGGGACCTGGCCTGCAACCCAGGCATGTGTCCTGACCGGGAATCGAACCGTCACCTTTTGATCTGCAGGCTGGCGCTCAATCCACTGAGCCACACCAGCCAGGGCTGTACAATATATTCTTAAAGCTTTTTTCCAACTCTAAAATTCTATTATTCTAAGACTGGAGGAGATGGAAATAGTGGCCAAGAAAATAAATGTTCTAATGTTTTAAGAGAGTTGGAAAAGATGATATTCTATTTACTTAACATTTTAGAGGATTTATGAAGACTACCCAGAGGCAGTGAATCCAGTGTTAGTAGTACAACTTCTTGATTCAATAAGTCTGCAACAAACCAACTGGTAACATTAAGAGTCCATCTGGTAGCTGGTAATTTAGAACAGAGAACATTAATTTTTTCCACAGAAACAATCTGATACATAGTAGCTCGGCTCTTAGGCTAATTCATAAGTTTATTTAAGCTCCAATGCAAGTGAATTGTTAGACACTTTTGATAAAAACAGAAAACAGACGCTTCCACACTTGTAATTAAGCAAAAAGAACAACAGGATGAAACAAACAAACAATGTTTCACTTGAAGACTGTTCCTCACAATGAAGTCAACCAAAAGACCCAGTGGTCTGATTACGAACACTGCCGATCCTCCCAGACACTAGATAAGAGCCCACTCCTTAAGTCCACGGACTCCAAGTTAAGGATGGACCCCTCATTATACAACATTAGACGGTCTAATTTTTAGCTATGGGGGCACTAATGGTTCAGAAGCCGAAAGCTTGGCGAAAAGCACAAAGTTGGAGATGATAAGGTGAGGAGGGGCCTTTCTTTAAAGATATCCCCTGACCTCAGTGGGAAATGAACTTAGTGAATGGAGCATTCTCTTCACATCCCAGCTCTAGGATTTCCTGGACAATGTTCCTGAGAGTTCAGTGGCAGCTCAGTAAACATGGAGCCTAAAAACAATGAAGATATGCTTCCGAACTGGAGCAGGGACTGCGGAAAGGAACACTTTTCTGAGCTGCCATGCCAAGTACTAGACACCTGCTACTGCCAGAAGCAGCTCCAGCCTTAACTGTGAGGAGGCTGCCTGGAGGAATGTCTGCTTCCTGGCTCTCACCGAATCCCCATTTCAACGCCTCTAGACGTCTAGGGCTTCCAACACATATGCATACTCACAAGTCTGCGGCATCTAACTTGTGGGTGCCCACCTTTATCATCTGCTAAGGCTGGAAATAGAAAAAACCAACGAGCGTTCTCTTCTGAAAAGGACTACTTACTGTACTTTAAGCTTTAACTCTCATGATGACAAATGTCCCTATTTAAGTCTGTATTTTGGGTATTTTAGATGTTTAATTCATAAGTACGTCTCCTCACTTACTATGGAAACAATGACCTATTATATCTAATCTAAACGGGTTTAAATATCAGGTGAAGAGTTTCAGAAGATATTTGTCACTCTAATTTTCTAAGACCTGCTATTTCAATTTTCCCTTAGCCTTTTCCTTGATATGAGGAAACTAAAATGAAATCATACTCAGACAGTATAACCAAACACAAGTAATTTGGCATGTCAACAGGACACTATGTATATATAAAATGCTTTTAATTAATTGTTTGAGTGTACAGATAGATGTGCAGTGTACTCAAATCTACGTACTAAAGCGGTCTTTCAATTCTTTAGTAAGTATATCTAAATGTGATAATCACAATTGTAACTGAGGTTTGGATTTTGCCTGCATTCAAATTATTGCTGGAAGGGCATGCAGAGCCATCTGAGTAGAACTCAAAAGCTGACCATGGTATCCAACCGTATTTATAAGTGCTGCATTTCCCTCTAATTAAATCCAGCTTTCCTTGTCTAGCCTCTTTTTGTTACAACATAGTCACCAACTTTATTTCTTCTGGTACAATGGTTGCCTGAATTCATGTAAATGTTACACAGCAAAATATTGGAAAATTCACTGAAAAGGATCATTTTAAAAGGCATGTAGTAAAGAAATCTTGCTTTCCAAACTTTAAGCCTAACTACTTACTGCAAGGGTGACTTGGCAGAGATCCAGAAAATTCTTTAGCTTTCTCCCTTTCTGAGGCAACCCCTTCCTTTCCCCTCCAAAACACATATATCCCATGTGCAAAAAGAAGGAAGTGGATAAAAAATAAAAACCAAATCAGAGTCCACTTTCCAGTCGGCATGTTGAGCGTATAGGTAACACATTTCTACCTCCGTTCACTTTTCGGATGGGCTACTTTCTAGGCTGAGTGGCAGGACATCTAACTAGGAAGGAGAAATCAATGTCATGGAGTAGAAATAGCTGTGGCCAGAAACAATACTGCAGAAGAGCCAATCGGAGAAGGGCTCCCCAAATTGCAGCAAGAGTGAATTAATTTCATGTCTCCATGAGAGCCTCAGGGAAAAATGAGGAAACAAAAGAAGGCTGGAAGTAACGGGGACTCACATAAGATTTCCAATCTTTCTTTAGAGGTGAACTCGCAGCGTTTTCTAGGGTTTCTGAAACCTGTATTTATTAAATCTCAGCTAGTATGGCCAAGAGGAGGAACATTTTTTCTAAAGTAAGTTAGGTACGGAGAAAATGCCACCCGGTAGGAAGTCAGTCTTTTCTCAGATTGCCAAAAACACTCACCAATAACAACGCTGACTTTCAACTATTTTGTTTAAGTCATTCATTATACTTGAGATAAAATGTGCATTCCATGGCAAATCTAAATGTGAATGAACCTCGCTTTACGCAAAAGTAAACCCTGCACTGTGTTCCTATCACCGTTCATTACACACAACCCTAAAGTCCAGTCATTTCACACAATGAAAACATTTGAGGCCACTGGGCTAAACTGTTCGGGGTACACACTTCACTTTCTAAATGTTTGCTGAACTTCTCAAGATTGCTTTCAAGTGTTGAAATCCATTAAGTTTACCAAATTTCTGTAGGAGACACACACAAATGTACACCACTCCATCAGCATCCACAAAATGCAGGCAATCATGAAGTTATGTAAGAAAAGCAGGAATCAGCTCAGGCACAAGAATCCAGGAAATCGCGTATCCCTCTCGCAGGGTCACCGCAACTAGGTAAAGAAACAATGCAAAGTACACTGGGAAACGAGGGCGGCTACAGCCGAAAAGATGCAGGCCACGCCACCAGAGGCATCTTCAGGCGTTCGATCCTTCGGAAGGAGAGTGTGTTGTCTCTAACGGGCCCCTGTTCGCCTGGGTAACCGTACCAGCTAAACCCAGCGCAGCCGGACACGAAAGCCAGCAAGTGGGAGAGGAGGGGACTGGAGCAGCAATAAATGATCCACTGTCTATGGGTGCCGAAGCTGTCATCACCCTGGACCCGGCCGTGCCACCTGCTTTCTCCTTCCTCGGGGAGCGCTGGTGACGCGTGGGCCCGAGGAGAACCGGAGGCGAAGAAAACGAATCTGTGCTTCCTAAAGCCCGATCGCGAGAAAATGTCCCCTGGGACCGAACCCCCGCAAACCGGGCGGCTCTCCCCACGCAGCGCGCGGCCCCAGGGATGGACGCTTTAAGAACTCACAGGCGACCAAGGCGAGGGCAATGGCATGAGTGGGGAAGGGGCAGCGCGGGGTCATCCGGGCCGGGGGCGCGGGGTCTTTGGGAAGGTGGGTTGGTGGCGGGGCCGCGCGGAGCCAAATAGCTAGGGGTCTGGCCCCGGCATCACCCCCAGGGCGGGGGCCGGCGCGGACGGAGAGGGGCGCCCTCGCTGCTACCTGCTGCTGGATCTTCCCGTCCTCCGTGACGACCCAGTGCGTGGTGGCGAAGGCCCCTCGAGCCGCCATACTCAGCAAGGCGGAGAGGCTGAAGAGCCAGCCTGGGCCGGAGCACGGCGGCAGCTCGCACCGGCCGCGGACCCCGACTGCCGCCGCCATCTTGCCCCCGCCCCCGGCCCGGCCGCTCGCACCGGAAGCGGAAGCGGGCGTCCGCTGCCCGCCATCTTGGGGAGGTCGGCTCTGGAATCGGAGGAGGAGCCGAGGGCGTGCTACCGGCCCGCGACAGGCTTTCTCCACCTGCGTTGGGGCGACTGGGAAGCGCGGCCTCTGGCGGCTGGCCCAGCCTGGTTTCAGGTCGGAGACCGATGTTTTTGTTGTTTTCGCGTGTGCGATCCGATCTCTGATCGTGGGAACCAGAGGGAGATAGAAGTAGTGTTTACTTGGAGCCTACGCCAAAAAGAGCGCACTCAAGAGTGTGTGAATACACATACACACGTTTTAAAATAAAACCTTTGTTTTTATCTTATTTCTGGTTGTGTAAAATAGTTGAGACATAAAAGGTATGCTTTCGAAGCGCCTAAGGGAAGAAATGTATTTCTTATCTTTGATTCTTACAGCCTCACAGTAGTGGAAGCTTCAGAATCTGGACGGTTGTCAGTCTAGGGCAGCGCTGTCCTGTAGAAATACAATATGAACTACGAGCCACATACGCAATTTAAAAGAAAAAGAAATAGCTAACATTTTATTTAATCCATTATGCCCAAAATAGCATAAGTTCAGTATAAAATTCGTACAGATTAGGGTTTTTTGGTATGAAGTCTTCGAAATCGGTATGTATTTAACGTTTACAGCTCCGCTACATTAGAACTGTCAAGGTTTCCGGGACTTAACAGCCACCTGTGGCTAGTGGCGGTGTTTGGGGGCTGCGTGGCTGGAGGTCTAGGACTGGAGACCAGCGGTATTGGCACCAGTGGGAGCCTATTAGAAGAGCACATTCTTGGCTCTTCTCCCAGTCCCCGTCAGATTCCACCTTTTCACTACCGTGCCAGGTGACTGACTGGTGTGGACACTGAGGTTTGAGAAGCACTTCCCTGTACTGACTCAACACAGTTCAAGCGACTAGCCTAGACTCGAGCTTCGACTTTGATGTGTCGGTTTAGGTATTTCAAGGATGCCTTCTAGCTCTGTGTGTTATTTTGTATTTAAGTTCATTATGCTTTTGGTTTTCTCTTTGAGAAAAGGAGGATGAGAATTTTGCCTGATCACTTCCTACACCGGTGTATTTCAGGAAAAAAAAAATTGCCAAGTTTTTAAACACCACTTCGTGCTATGGAAGCAAAGCACAGCATTGTGGGTTTTTTTTTTTTTTTTTTTGTTTGTTTGTTTTTGGGTGGTGGTTCTTTCTGAGAGCAACTTTTCTTGAGGACAGAAGTAATGAACATTCATTTTATTAAAAAAGGTATGGTTTACCTGCTTTTGTCTAGTACTCGGCTAGACACTGGATATAGAACTAGGACTACTGAGCAGCCTGGAGTCTAGTGGGATATCGGGAAGTTGACAATTGAAATACAGGGTAACGGGCACATGTATAGAAGAGAGAGCAACCAAACAGGAAAATGGCTTGGAGCGAAGGTGCTGATTCAGGCACAACAAGCGGTAAGTGTGAAAAGGTGAAATTGGTGGCAGGTTGTGAAGGGTTTCTTGTATGGGATACCAAGGAGATTAAACAGAGAGAGAAATGTTTCAGAGCTTAGAAACGGAAGTGGCAAGAGATGGAGTTCCTTTGTTCCTCGCTTTTTTTTTTAAGGCAGAGAAGTCAACCCTCTTACCTGTGTATAAAGCTAAGTAATGGCAATCATCAACATCTAACATTTGTTGAGTGTTTAATGTATACTGGGCACTGTACATGCACAGTTCCTATTAATATTTGCTAATTGACCGGACATAGGCTGGTTAAGTAATTTGGCCAAAATCATGCAGGTAATAAGCAGCTGAACTGAGATTTGGAATCGGATCTACCTGACTTGAGTACCTGAGTCTGGATGAAGGATGGTAAGGAGTTGGAGAGAAGCCCCAACATCACTTATTTTGCCCATCAGCAATTTCTTTGACAAGTTAATCTGTAAAGGGGTAGAATCATAGTTTCTATAGCTTTAACCTACCACCCACCTCTAATTTCCCTAAGTGATAACTGTTGTCCTTTTGGATCCTTTATTCGTTTTCTATTGTGGTGTAACACATAACCACAAATGCAGCAGTCTAACACACAACTTAATTCAGTTTCCATGGGTCAAGCATCTGACATGGTGTGGCTAGGTTCTCTGCTCAGCATCTCACATGACTGGTATGAAGGCTGCAATCTCATCTGAAGCTTGGAGGCCTCTTCCAGGCTCTTTCAAGTTCTTGGCAGAATTTAGTTCTTTGCTGCTATAGGACTGAGGACCCAATTTTCTTGCTGGCTGCTAACCATGGCCACTCTAAACTTCAAGGCCATTCACCATTCCTCGCCACGTGGACCTCTCAATATGGCATCTGTTCCTTTAAGGCAAGCAAGAGAACCTCCACTGCTCTAATCGTTTGACTTCCTTCAATCTCTGCTCTCTAGGCCCAGAATGAAAGGGCTCATGTAATTAGGTGAGGTCCACCCGGATAATCTCTCAACCCCACGTTAACTAATCATCCTTAATGACATCTGCAAACATTTCTTTTGCCATGTAACATGATAAATTACAGGAATTATATCATATTCACATGTTCTCCACACATTCAAGGAAGATTTTATGGGGGCAAGGATTGTTGGGGTCATGCTGCAGTTCTGCCTGCACAGTCCCTGACCTGCCAAACTCTGTTCCTCTAGCCTGTTCATGAACGGTGTTAAGCATCACGCAGTAACAGAAATGATTTTACTGATCCTTTTCACTGCCTCAAATCCTTTCCTTGCTCTTCCTTTTCAAATCTGTTATTTAAGGTACAGCTCAAATCCCACATTGTTAAAAAGTCTGTCAACTTCTTTTGCCTCTTCTGATTTTTATAACACTAATATTGCAATTAATACTATGTTACTTTGTGAAATTACTTTGCACATTTTGAATAGCTAAACTCTTGAGTAATTCTTTGCTCAGTTAGTCAGACTAAGAATCTGAGAACAGGAAGCATTTCATATACAAACATTTTTATCTTCCATAAAGCTTCCATACATAAGTGGTTGGTTTGCTTAGTTTCTTAGTCCCCCCCAAATAAAAGGTAGGTTTCCCATTTTATGTAAATAAAACAATTAAAAATCTTAACCTAAATAAAGTTGTTGCTACTTATATTCTACACCCAGATAGACCACCTGTTAACCTTATTTTATTCTAAGGCTTGATATTTTTTTCCTTTTGAATTATACTTTCTCTTTTAGATGCTTAGATAAAACCTATAGAAATATAAGATGGTACTTGACAGAATTTCTGATCTCTAAACTGTAATTTAATCCTCAGTTGAATAAGTGATAGAAAAACTCCTAACTGTGTTTATTTGGTCTTTCAAGAAAGTATTCTGGCAAATAGATCCTTTAATTTATATACTCTCATTATAAATTAATAGAAATTTTTGAAGCTAGGAAGTGGACAATGATAAAATGATTTTTCTGGATTATTAATTTCCTCCCTTGGGCCATTTTATCTGAAAGTTGCAAAAAATCTCTATACTGTTTATTTCTTAGTGAAAAATAAATACTTAAGATATGAATATCCCTCAGAGAGTTAACACTGGTTTTAATTCTGTTAATTGATTGTCTTTTGCTTCATGGTCAACTTAATCTTAGTGGCTTAAGCTTTAAAACATGATTTACTGTTTTTCATCGTTTGTGGCTGGACTCAGCCGGGTGGTTCTCTTCCTGCTGTTGGTTGGAGTCGTTCATTCATAAGGCTGCGCTCAGCTGAGACAGTGGCTGGGGCTGGAATGTCTCAGAATGGCTCCACCCACATGTCTAGTGCTTTAGCTGGAGTGGCTGAAATGTCTAGGGGTGGCTGGGCTTCTCTCTCTGTCAGGGTAATTACACAGGCTTCTGACATGGGGGCTCAGGGCTCTGAAAGAGTGAAAGTAGAAGCTACCAGGCTCCTTGAGGGCCGGGCCAGAAGTGGCAAAGTGACCCTTCTGTGTTCTACGAGTCAAAGAAATTAACAAGGCTACTCCAGATTCAAGGGGAAAAGGGAGACAGACTCACCTTGGTAAACGTAGCAGCATGTTTGAGCAGGAATGGAAGGAATCATTGATAGCCTACTACATATAGTTAATTCCTTTAGATAAATTTTGAATTGATAGGGTTTGAGAGGGAGTGTAGGGAGTGAGTCTTGTTATGGCAGAAGGGCTGTACAGGTATTTCTCCCCAACAGCTATAGGCAAAGTGCAGAGGGTACTCAAGGGGGAGGCAGAGGACGCATACTACATAGCAATTTCATTTGGAAATAGTTTGCCAAATATGTCAGGTAGTCTGAAGCATGAGGGCTGCTGCGCACAAGACCCAGTGTTTAATCAGCCCAGGGTTCTAACCCAGTGACACCGGGGCCACGCTGAGGATAGTGTGATGGTCAGCCACAGAAGAATCTTCCTTCTACAGACTGAACCAGCCATTAATTTATCCAAATCCTTGCAGCTGTTAATACATTTCGGGGGAGGGGGCAGTTTCTATGGAGTAATTACATTGTGACTATTCATTCTGTAATTAGCTAAAGGTCACACCCTTCCCCCATCCCGGCTTTTACTCCCGTATGTACATCCAAGTTTCATATCCGGACTTCATGATTAAATCCAAATTCATTCTGCTGAAACCTTTCATGAGTTTGTGCTTTTTGATCTTATCCATCACTTATAACATGCTAAACTGTAGTTTTTCCTCATGGGAATAACACTCCATCTTTTGTTTGCTCCTCTCTGCTCCTTTCCTACTTCTTGAGGAATGCAAATGAGAACTGTATGTAGTATTCTATCTAGACTTTGTCTCAGATCTTTTTTTTATTAAAAAATTTTTTTTCATTACATTTTTTTATACTCTTTATTTTTATTTTTTAAGTATTTTTTTATTAATTATGCCATTAGTTTTCCCAATTTTCTGCCCTGCAGCCCTCCAGCACTCCTCCCCTCACAGTTCATGTCCATGGGTTGTACGTATAAGTTCTTTGAGTTCTCTGTTTCCCATACTATTTTTAAAAATCTCTCCCCGTCTATTTTATGCCTACTAATTATGCTTGTTCCCTGTACCTTTCCCCCCATTCCTCTCCTCCCCCTCCCCACTGAAATCCCTCCATGTGATGTCCATTTCTCTGATTCCGCTCCTGTTCTAGTTGTTTGCTTAGTTTTTGTCTTTCTTTTAGGTCCATTTGTTAATAGTTGTGAGTTTGTTGTCATTTTACTGTTCATATTTTTTATCTCCTTTTTCTTAGATAAGTCCCTTTAACCTTTCATATAATAAAGGCTTGGTGATGAGGAACTCCTTTAACATGACCTTATCTGGGAAGCACTTTATCTGCCTTTCCATTCTAAACGAAAGCTTTGCTGGATAGAGTAATCTTGGATGTAGGTCCTTGCCTTTCATGACTTCACATACTTCTTTCCAGCCCCTTCTTGCCTGCAAGGTTTCTTTTGAGAAATCAGCTAGATAGCCTTACGGGAACTCCTTTGTAGGTAACCATCTCCTTTCCTCTTGCTGCTTTTAGGATTCTCTTCTTATCTTCAATCTTGGGTAACTTAATAATGATGTGCCTTGGTGTGTTCCTCTTTAGGTCCAATTTCTTTGGGACTCTCTGGGCTTCCTGGACTTCCTGGAAGTCTATTTCCTTCTCCAGATTGGGGAAGTTTTCCTTCACTATTTGTTCAAATAAGTTTTCAATTTCTCGCTGTTATTCTTTTCCTTCTGGCACCCCTACAATTCAGATATTGGAATGTTTCAAGTTGTCCCAGAGGTTTGTAAGTCTCTCTTCACTTTTTGAATCCTTGTTTCTTCATTCTGTTCTGGTTGGATATTTATTTTTTCCTTTTGTTTCAAATCATTGCTTTGAGTCCTGGTTTCCTTCCTGTCACTGTTGGTTCCCTGAATATTTTGCTTTATTTCATTTTGGGTATCTTTCATTTGTTTTTTCATTTTTTTTTTAAAGATTTTATTTAGTTTTAGAGAGAGAGAAAGGGAGGGAGACAGAGAGGGAGAGAAACAGCAATGTATGGTTTGCTCCTCACATGGCCCTCACTGGGGACCTGGCCCGCAACCCAGGCATGTGCCCTGACTGGGAATCAAACCGGGACCCTCTGGTTCCCAGCCCGCGCTCAAGCTACTGAGCTATACCAGCCAGGCCTGTTTTTTCATTTTTCGACCAAGCTCAGTCAGATCTGTGAGCATTTTGATTACCAGGGTTTTAAATTCTCCATCAGATAGGTTGGCTAACTCCTCATCATTTAGTTCTTTCTGAAGTTTTGCTCTTTTCTTTCATTTGGGCCCTATTTCTTTGTCTTGCTGCACCTGTTAAGTTGTAAGGGGGCAGGGCCTTAGGTATTCACTGGGGCAGGACAACCCTCCTTGCTGTGCTGCCCCGGGGAGGGGCTGAGAGGGAACAATGCAGCTCGCCTGCTCATCTCTAGCCCACTTTCCAACGAACTCTTGTGTGAGACTGGGGGTTTCTCCCACCACAGCATCCCATCCACCACCCTAGTTCACAGTCAACTCTGAGGCTCAGTTTTGCCTTCAGCCAGTCCCACCCCCATGGTCTGCTGCCTTCCCTCGGTTTTTCTGAGCTGGCCTGGCCTGCACTGTCCACTGCCTTACCGGTCTCGTTGTTCTGGTTGATTTCTTCTTTAATTCGTTGGTTATTGGAGTTCCATGCAGTTTGATTTTCTGGCACTTCTGGTTGTTTATTGATTTTAGATTGGTTGTTATCCTCCTTTTGGTTGTGTGAGAAAGTGAAGGGTTTCTACCTACGCCTCCATCTTGGCTGTAACTCCAGATCTTATTTCTAGTATCAACTCCTTATGATCATAGATCAGGATTTTACTGGGTTACATTACTTGTGGTTACATTAGTTTTAGGGAATAAATGTACAACATCTAGGAACAAATGTACAATTCCTTAGGTTTTTGATAAATCAGATTTGTTTCCATTACACTTGCTAAGATCAAATCACTTGCCGTTTTCTGCCTACCCAGAACTGATTTGAATTCTTCCTATAGCTTCTAAAATGGGGGGAAGGGAAGGATAGTGAGCCAAGGGAGCAAAGACGTGGTCAAATCTTGTCCAGTCTGAAGGATCAGTTAGCTAGATGGAAAGAGTGAAGGGGAGTTGTCAGGAAACAGTATTTTCCAGATGGGAAACATACCTCAGGGTCAGAAAGAGCATGGTGCTCCTGGAGTTACTGAAAGCAGTTCACAGTCATAGTAGCTGAGGAATTTAGGAGTGCTGGGGTCAAGGTTAGGAGCCTACCAGCTTTGAGACAGCCTGTTCTTTACTACAGCCAGGCATTCTTAGAGCCAGGTGTTCTGTAGGCTTTGTTGCCTCCATCTCAAATGCTATTCCTTGAAATATTCATTAGGTTGGCTCCAAATAATCTTCCAGGTCTCAGCTCAAATGAATTCTTCAGAGGGTTTTTCTAACCATTCTTTCTAGGTTAGCTCTCTTACACATTATCACATTAGAATGCTTCAGTGTCCTCGTAACGCTCACTACTCTATGAAACCAGCTTCTTAGGCTCTGCGTAATAAAATGCAAACCCGAGTTTGCCTGTCTTGATCACCACTATATACTTAGAGCCTAAAACACTACCTTTGACTTACTTATTGAAAGCTTACTGTGTACCAAGCACTGTTTTAGATGATTGGGGTTATCAGTGAACAACATGCAAAAATCCTTACCTTTGTGGCATTAAAATACATCACATTTTACCAGGGGGAGACAGAGAACAAACAACATGTAAGTAAATTACATGCTCCAGGGAACACATGGTAGGTAAGTGGGGCTTGGAATCTTGGCAGGACAGAACGGGGACCTGCAACATGAAATAGTTCCTTGAGATGGTCTTCGAGGATTTCGAAGGAGGAGGTAGTTAGGCAAGCAGACACAAGGAAGAATGGCTCGAGGGAGCAGCTACTGCAGACTCTTAAGCAAGACTGTGTCTGTCTAGCCAAGGTGCTTGAGCAGCTGAGTCAGAAATGAAAAGCCATAGCAATATTTCAATTTTTATTCTGTAATGAGGAGCCATTCAGCAGCTTCAAGAAGAAGAGCTGGATGTTCCCTTTGCTGCTGTGTTTAGAACAGGCTGTAGAGCGACAAGTGTGACAGCAGTAAAGTCAGTATTCAGAGGTGACTGTGGAACTCCAAGCAAGAACTGATGGACACAAATTTGGCAGTCCTCAGCATAAAGTGACAGGATGTGGCCACCAAGGGAAGTTATCATCTTATGAATGATTTCAACTTTGGCTTTAGGACGCTCCCAACCAATTTTTTTTTTTTTTTTTTTTTAAAGATTTTTATTTATTTATTTTAGAGAGAGGGGAAGGGAAAGAGAAAGAGAGGGAGAGAAACAGCAATGTATGGTTGCCTCTCACATGGCCCCCACTGGGGACCTGGCCCGCAACCCAGGCATGTGCCCTGACGGGGAATCGAACCGGGATCCTCTGGTGCCCAGCCCGCTCTCAATCCACTGAGCCACACCAGCCAGGGCTCCCAACCATTTTTGATGCTACGTCAGGAATGCTTTTTAATAAAGGCTGGTAGTCCAATTAAGAAGTTTCAATTTGCTCTACATATGAACTTGGGGATGGCAGTATTTCATGATTTGGCAAGTATCTGTTTTGCTGATTAAAAGAACCAAATCCTTTTATCATTAGCTTCTAAATATAAATCCAAAAGGATGAAAATTAAAGGTAATTTGCAAGACTGAACACCTTGAAGGCAGAGCTTGTCCATCTTTGTATTTTTATGGTCTGACACACTGCTTGGCACATGAAAAGCAAAAAATATTTAATGAATGTCCAAGAACCTGAAACTATCATAATCATAACACATCAAGACACAAAACAAAATTACAAAAGGAAATTTATTTCAAAAGCATAAGGGAACATTTACTTTTGAACAAGGTGATAAACAGGTGTTTTGCAAAGAAAAAATCATGACATGAAGTTTTTCATTCAAATTTTTGAAGCAAAAATAACCTAAGTTGTGCACTATTGCCTTAGGAGAGGGAAGGAGAACCATGAAGTGGTTAAGGAAGAAACAGTCAACTCAGTATCAAACTTGAAGAAGTAGAGTCAATTCTGCTTACCTTTGGGTTTACAAGTATTGTTAAAAAAAGAAAAAGAGGAAAAGTTACACTTAATGTTGAAATTTATATAACTATAATTCCAATGCCGTTCCTATACTTGAAATGGCTTTAGGCTACTGGCTGATCTGCCTCTGAGCTCCAGACTACCTGGTCACAGTTTTCAAACGGCAAGTCCATGTTCCTACGTCTGTTCAGATTCCAAGGGAGCTTAGGTTCAGCTCATTGTCTTTTGGAATGTTTAGATTATTGCCACCACTCCACAGTCAAGCTGACCAACTTCTTTCGCTCATTTGTATAATTCTAGTCTTCAAAGAAATATTTTTCCCATATACATGTGCAGTAATTCTAACAAAGGGGTTTTGCTTTTTCCCCAATGTGAAGGAAACAGTAATGAAGACACCTGCATTAGAATCACAAATTATTCCTCTAAAAATATGCCAAACTACTAGAAAATGTCATCCAGGCATTGGATTTGAATAGCAAACGTGGGGAGGGAAGATTAACTGTGGAACGAAAATATATGAAACATTCAAATGCAGAACAAAGGGCCTGCCTATACACTAAAAATGCCCATGACATTAAACACTCCACAAACCCCCCATCTGTTGTTTTAACCTAAAGGTTCTATTGGCTAACTTATACAATAATTTTGATTAATAACCTGAGAAGTTAAAATCTTCAAAGTGGCAAAAGCAAACAGAGAGCATCCCTCATTATTGGTACAGCATGTTATCAAGTCATTTTTCCTGGATTGCCCTGGTTATTAAATCCCCAAATTCTAAACTATTCTATGTTATCCTGTAGAAACCTATATGTACATCAGATTCAATATTTTGGCTGTATTTCTCCAACAGGGATCTCCAAACTCATCTTTGAAAATGCAGCCTTTGTTTATTTTTTGTTTTAAATAACAATAATCATGTAAGTGCAACTGACTCAGAATCCCTCACTACTTGGAGGAAAACCTAGATAACAAGTTAACAATGGACTCAGCCTCAAAAGGATAATCACTGTGTCAAAGATTACCCGTTCCTAGAATTTTAAAAAAATGATTTACGTTGTACAGTCAAGTTTCACAGCATGCATACACACACACACACACACATATGCTTATGTATGTATGTATACGACACATACACATTTCTATTCAAATAGTAAGATCCCATATTCAAAAGTTTTTATCACAACATATGGAGAAGAGTTAAGTAAGCAGTGCAAAGCAGCTTACTTGCTCCTAAAAATGTAATGTTATTTGTACATTTTAAGAAAGCTGATAAATGTTTTGCTTTTAGGACACTAGGTAGGAATGCTGAACCATTGCCTAGCAGCTTTATTAAAAATAATGAAAACGAAATGTTAAGATTGACCATTACTCTTCTCCATATATTGTGGGGAAAAACAAAGGACAGAGGGGAGAAAAAAAATCAGTAACCTTTCAAAACTGATGATCTTTATCAGAAACAGACTGAATTTCATTGTATTTTAGACTTGAAGAACTCTCACCAAATTATTAAGATGTTTAAAAGTAAAAGATTCACAATATGAATGAAGTCTGAATAATGATGATATTGCAAAAACAAGATCGCGCACAAAGCATCCAAAAATATCGCTGTGGTTTTTACCTTAGACACAACCATGGTCTATTACAAAAGTAGATCATACATACAAAGGTATAAAGAACATTAAATTTTTAGCTGAAGGCAGCAGTCCTCTTAAAGGGACATCCCCGGCAATCCAATGAGTAGTAGAATTTGAGTGTATGAAGCTCATGACAATGCTGAAGAATGTGATGTCTTACTCAGTAGAGTCTTCCCCGACTACGATTTCCTCGTGCTCCCCAGCCGCGGCCACTTCTACTTCCCCTGAAGGCTCCTCTCTGCTCTACGAAAAAGCGAACAAGAGTTTAGGTCTTGCTCAGGACTTCGTGACACAACAAATGTAGCTCAGAGATCTGAATACAGCAGTAGCCTTTTAAAAAGTAGCATTGGTATCTGCTATACCATCTACAAATTCAATCTGTACATAAAACCAGGGCAACATATACACCAAGGAACATACAGCAAGGTGCAAAATACAGTCATAGTGGGTACTCAATCATAACTATATATATATATATATATATATATATATATATATATATACACATACATATATATATATATTTTAAGATTTTATTTATTTATTTTTAGACAGAAGGGAAGGGAGGGAGAAAGAGAGGGAGAGAAACATCAACGTGTGGTTGCCTCTCACGTAGCCCCCACTGGGGACCTGGCCTGCAACCCAGGCATGTGCCCTGACCTGGAATCGAACTGGCAACCCTTTGGTTTGCAACCCATGTTCAATCCACTGAGCTACACCAGCCAGGGCTCAATTATAACTATTTATTAATTCTTTATTTGGTAGTGATAGTGTCTATCACTACCAAAGATAATAAAACTCTTAAAGTGTATGTACATAACGTGAAATTAACAAAAAAGCCACTGGCTTTCAAGTTTGTGACAGAAATGGAAAGTATCTTAAAGTATCAATGACCAATTTGAAATGCAATGGATCGGCAATTTGTTTTGATTACAATGTTTCAAGCACCAAGACCCAGAAAAATGTAGATATAAATGCTGACAGCTTTGCTCACTGTTTTATCAGCTCTGTGAGCTGCTCAGAGTGGTGCTGAGAGGCGATGATGCGTGTACATACAGTGTTTGGTTACTGAAAAATCAAGTCACTTGCCTCACATGATAGAGTAAGTCTTTGATTCACTGGCTAGTCTCTTTTCTAGCCCCAGAGAAGTATTCCTCGGGAGAGTCCTTCCAGTGCAGAAAACTGACTGACGTTACCAGCAAGGCTGGACTTCTCATCATACATAAATGAATTAAGAGCCTCAAACTTCTAATTCTGGAGAGCAAATCTCTTCACTGAACTTTCAAACTTCTTGACTGCAGCAATCTAATTAGTAGCAATAAGTGGTGGTGCTATTTTTGGATCCATAATGTTGGATACTTAAAAATTCCTATTAAATCAGTATTGCAATCCATTTTTTGCCATCATAGCTAGGAGTATAGTTACCTTATTTGAGTGATGTTTCTCCCCTGGAAATTCTGAGTTAGAAAACTAACTAGATCTTTCTCCAGCTTAGCCAACATTTATCGGTGCAACAATGGGATCTAACTCAAAGTCACCTCTCATATCATGGCATTTTTCTAAGTTGATTGTCATGGAGACCACTGAAACGCAATCATCATGGTTATTACCTTAGTGAATACAGCCAGAATGTTACAGGCTGTCTGAGGGCAAGACGCTCCCAAGTGATCAATGCCGTGACCGTGGGTGCATTCGGATGGTGGGCTGTAACTCCTGCATTTTTGACTGAGACTTGGCCTCATTTACGGCACACATCTGCACATTTCCCCCCTATCATACTCATTATAAAACCTTCATTTCTCTGTAAATTTAACATCAACATGCTTAACAAATAAACATCCTCATAGGTATCATTATTATAAGCTATAAGCTAACAGTCTACAGAACTCAACCTTTCAATTGTTTTTCAATCACCTTTAATATAAAGAACTGGGTTCAGCTAGAACTAATGACAACATTAAATATCCTGTATGAAGGTCTTGTCTGACCCTGTTGTCTTTTCTATATTTGCTATTTCTTTTTGATCGGATACAGCCATTGTTACAGTACAGGGAAGAGCCAGATATTCTTTCTGAAGGGCTTCATCCTGAGGACCATTCTGCACTTCCATGATTTTTTCAGATTTCACGCTTATATTCCTAACTTCAAAAGCCACTACTCCAAGTAAAAATTATGCTTTAAAAGTTATTTTTATATTTTGAAAATGTAAAAGGTAAATGACACAAGTCACAAAATATAGAATGTTTAGAATTCCTGGGTTACTGGGGAACTTCTTTTGCAGGAAGGAAAACTAAACATGGGTATGTGTTAGTAAATGATTTGATTGAAAATGCACTAGGAAGCTGAACTCAGTTGTGGGAACTAATATTATGTTCATACAAGTAAGTAGCAGAGACATGGGTTAGTAAAGTGATAAATGTGGGTAAGGAACAAAGCCTAAATATGCCTGCAGAGATACAAAGAACAATCACAAGTCCTGGCTCCTTCCTGACGGTAAACATGTCTGGGCCCAGGACACCGGTAGTTTGTTTTCTTGACAACAGACCTGTCGTTCGCTGTAATGAGGTGGTAATATTAACTCTACCTGGTTCCCCAGTAACACAAAAAGAATAAATTTCCCAACCCCTCAGTATACATGACTTTAAAACCCCCCACCAGTCTTCTCTGGAAAAATAAAGCAAAACATGAGTTTGGCTGACATAGAAATGTGGAATTATGACAATTTTGTGGAACGTGGGTAACAAAATCTATTCTTAAAAAGAACACAAAACATTTCCCCCACTTCCAACATCTGAGGCAATGTTGACATCTCAGGAAAAAAATGAAACATGCTTCTCCTATATTCCTTACACACTGTCAGTTCCCTAAGGACAGGCATAAAAAAGGTGGAAAAGTTTTGAAGCAGAAAGGCCCACCAATTCTCATCTGCAGTACTGCGAGAATACTTGTAAATAAGGGGATAACATTCTACTCCCAAATATAAAAACAAGCAAAACACTTACACCTATTTTCTAATCAATCAGAGTTTGCATTTGATTTATGACAAGCACTCCAATTACAAGTTGACTCTTATATTCCCTCCCCCCA
Source organism: Micronycteris hirsuta (assembly GCA_004026765.1). Lineage (NCBI taxonomy): Eukaryota > Metazoa > Chordata > Mammalia > Chiroptera > Phyllostomidae > Micronycteris > Micronycteris hirsuta. The sequence goes on along the minus strand of PVJI01000173.1, from coordinate 116,686 downwards.
GCTCTGAATCAATAAAAAAACAAAAACTGTTTTTCACATTAATAGTTTAAAAAATATCACATACAGCCCTGGCTGGTGTGGCTCAGTGGACTGAGTGCTTCCCTGAAAACCAAACGGTTGCTGGTTCGATTCCCAGGCAGGGCACATGCCAGGGCTGCGGGCCAGGTCCCCAGTAGGGGACATGTGAGAGATAACGACACATTGACGTTTTTCTCCCTCTCTTTCTCCTTCCCTTTCCTTCTCTAAAAATAAATAAAATCTTTAAAAGAAAAATAAATTAAAAATTCACATACAATCTAAGGCTTTGCATTTTCCACATCTCTTTCCATATGCATTGTATCACTTGATTCTATCAGGCACAGGGAAAAATCCTCATGGGAACTCAAAGTAAATGACTTGCCCAAGTGAAGGAAAACGAATCTCTACGTATTGCCATAGCCCTTGATTACTTTCATTAAATCAAATGAAGATCGTATCAGAGATGTCAATTTTAATAATAACTGATTTTAAGATACCACATTAAATCATACAAATGATAGAGAACAATATTTGGTGCAATGAAATAACACAGAATCCTTTCCGTTTACAAAATGCTTTGACAATATTCTTATTTGAAACCTATTACCCTCTTATTTGTTATCCGTATTTTTCAGGTAAGAAAAGAGGCTGAGATGCGCACACATATATTATTACATAAGAAAGAGTTCGGTGATCTTTCCCAGACTAAAGCTGCCTCAGAGAAAAAAGGCAAAAAGTGAAATAGCATTCAGCGTTCGTTCCGCGGTGAGCCACCGGAGAGGCAGTGTGCCACGGGCAGTGAGCGGCTCTGCCAAGCTGCTTTCCCCGAACGACGTCGGCATCTCAGTATCAAGCTGCCACAGCTTTGAACGATGTCTGTGAGTACCTGTGCTTTATCTCTAGTTTGCGAATACCTGAGGAAGACGTGTCCTAAAGTACCAGAAAAACCTAAGAGTTTGTAAAGGTGTTATGCTTAGTATAACACTGGATATAATTTAGGTTTTGATCGCGGTGAATGAAATAAAGACATTGTGTGCATTGAATATCCTCTGTCCACCATCTGCACTACTTTACACCCAGGGAGAGAAGCTTGAGAGCTGCCAGTTGTGACTGGTTCTGCAGGGAGCAAGGTGGTGTTTCAGTCGGCCTCCAGTGATGGAAAGTGCGCTGCTTGAGCAGGCTGATGGATGTACAAAGCATGGTGTAGATTTATCATATTGTTTCTGCTCTTACTCTATGGCAATATTACTTGTGTTTTATATTTTATGTGCCATTTGGCAGGGTTTGTTTTTATTTTTTTTTAAGTCTGGGAATGCTGAAAATTTTTCCATGTAAATTAATAGTGGCTTCACTTCACTCCGTTGCAGCCTATGGAAGGTCTCATAGGAACACTCTACTTCTGAACAGTGGGGGGTCCTGTACTGCAGAACTAATCCTGATTGGTAACCAAGGCCAATTACAAGCATTTTTGATTGCTCGTGTAACTTTGTCTTAAACGAGATCTGCTGAGGTAGTGATACTTTCATCCATTCCTCTCTGAAAGGCCTATGAGGGTACAGGTCAATGAGAAACCAGATTCACTGCTCATGCAATAGCTCTGGGAGAGAATGGACCAGCGGGAAGCTCTTCTGGCGCTGACAGCGAACAATGGCAGGAGGACTGCACTCTGGGCCGCGGGGGAGACCACAGTCGGACACATCTTCCTTGCCACAGGATGCTTTAACATCTGACTCCACTTCTATGACCTCTCCTTTTGAAACAGTGCAGAGACGGGAGGGCAAGCAGTAGGCTGACAAGGCCCAGGAAGGATCATTAATACCTCATTTGCCAGAAGCTACAGCTCTGTCCCTGAGGGGGATGCACAGAATGTCTTGCCTTGAAGCTAGAACAGGGAAAGCCAGTAATGAACGGCTCATGCCAACTTCCTTTCTTTTTTTCTGTTGGCTCCTCTGAATATAAGAGGCATATTTTTCTTTCGTAAGTGCTTAGTTTTGCACGTTCAGTTCAAGAAGCCCACAAAAGTGGATCAGAAAGTAATGGAATCAACTGTTTCCCCAATAGCTCTAGTTTCCCAAGCTAACTCAGAAAGATCACACAAAAAAAGCTATGATACTATAATTGATAATGAAAATCAAATACAACACAATTCTTGCCTAATCTCTCATACTGCTTCTACCCAAACGGAAACGCTCACCATAATTAAAGTTGCTCAGATTGCTGCTGTATTTCCCGCTGGGAGGGTTATAAATCTGCCTGGCGTCCCTTTTTGGTCCTGCTGGAGATTTTTTGGGTGGTGAACTGGAAGTTGTATCTTCAGTGGCTCTCTTTTGCCTGTGACAGTAAACAGAACAGCAGTTAAACAAATTATACCAGAGGCCACCACTACACTTGTGTTTTAGCAATATCAGTTATGAAAGACATCCTAAAGAAGATAATCACATTAGAATAAAGGAAATAACTTTCTGATATCATCAACTTAACTGTGCCTTAATTATGCAGACATTGTGAGAGAGCATTTACAAGACTTTAATCTAGAATTCATAGCTTCGAAGACTATATGCAAGTAACCCATTTTGCAAAAATTGTCGGAAAGTCTAGTTATACCACAGGAGTACAAACTAGGCTGAAAATCCAGGACTGTATTCCAGCAGTTTATTTTATAAGTACTGGCATTAGATTTAATATTTTAAGTCGTGCTTTTAATAGTCATTTTTTCACATCTTATTAAGAATCATTTAATAATATACCATTTTATATAGTAAATGTTAACATCTGAATTCAGATTTTCATATTTATAAATCATAAATATTAGAACACTTCAATCACTTTTAAATATCTCTTACCCAATTTCAACCTTCTGTACAGGTTTCCAGGATAATGTTACTGTGCTCTTGTAGGAAGGAGGGATGTGGAAGAGATCCTGAAAAGACAAAATCAGACAAGATTTCTATGTATGGGACGGTGTGGGGGGTGGTGGTGAGGATAACACATAGGGAGACATTGTCAAGATTAATTTTAGGAAAGAAAGCTTTAATTTATCTTGCTCTTGTGCTGGTGACTAAGGACCTAAAAAAGGCTACAAGAGAATGGTAAGCAAAGGCAATTTTGTTGAAACCTCCACCTATTACTTATTAAAGTCATTTTGTGCACGATGCTTAAGAAACCGAAGCTAACTTTTTTTTCTAAATGTGATTGCAAGTTCCAGGATAAAATATCATATTTATCAACTTTAATAAACAAAGTCTCAACAAGTATTTCTTTTGCACATTTTTAAGTAGTTCAAAACTTGAGCACTGCTTGTCTGGCTAACGGGAGGACTGGGTAAGAAAGGAAGACATTACCTTGATTAAAACATTGATGTTATTTGTTATTTTCAATGCAACAACTTTAATCTTGTTCTGCAAAAGAAAAACAAAAATAAATTAAAATGCCATTAACTTTTATAATGCATATTCATTACCATATAAAAATAGAGTAATTACACTTCTCTTTCGGAATCATTCTTTCTTTTTTTTTTTTAACTCTAAACCAGTGAAGAGATGGCAAAGCAAGCAAATAATCTTTCTGTTGTCTCTCTCTTTTTTTTTAAGATTTTATTTATTTATTTTTAGAGAGAGAGGAAGGGAAGAAGAAAGAGAGGGAGAGAAACAGTAATGTATGGTTGCCTCTCATGTGGCCCTCACTGGGGACCTGGCCTGCAACCCAGGCATGTGCCTTGACTGGGAATCGAACTGGGATCCTTTGGTTCCCAGCCAGCGCTCAATCCACTGAGCTACGTTCTCTTGACAGGTAAGAACATTAAATTGGTAACTACAATATACCTGAAAAAACAAATGAGGGACAGGTCACATGCACATAGGAGTTGTTCTAAAAACAACCAGTTTAACTTGCAGTAAGACATGATGAAAACATAAAACAGTTCACTAGGACTGGGATGAAGAGTGATCAAAACAGATGAGATCAGAGAACCAAATATCCCAACACAAACACACATACTGTTTGGTATAAAATTGGCAATTTAATCTTTTTTACTAATGTAAATTAATATTTGGGTTTCAAAAAGGTAAAATTAAAAATATGCCAACCACCAACCAAATATTTAAACAACACGTGCTGCGAATGGCCCTAGTGAAATGCTGGTATGTATCTAAGTTTGGTAAGGAACACTGCTCAAACACCAGACACAGTCCAGATTATTTCAATGCTGACAAAAATGTAACTTAGCAACTATGCAGACAACCTTCTAACATCATACATCTCAACATATACTTACATCGCCGATTCAAATAAAGTCAAATGTTACATTTCAATGTATGAGTTCAGTCTGAATTTATAATAAACGGTGGCTATTACAAATATTTCCTTACGAGATGTGACCCAGTGTTCTTACCTCGTCTGTTTTTAAGGCCTCGCCTGTCTTGCCCTGGAGAGCCAAGCGGAGCTGTCTGATATAAACCTGCAGGCCTCGTGCGAAGTACTGCAGCCTGAAGGGCGAAAGAAGCGTTTGTGAACTAGTAAATCGTCACTTTGACTTTCACCAGTCAAACTCTGTGTGTTTATCTGCTAGCAAGTGACAGTGTTCGACCTGTTTGTACCTCAAGGTCCAGTAAAAATAAACAAAATTACAGATTTGAGGATTTATTACAAATTTACAAATCTCAGAGACCTGAGTAATCTTTTTCAAGTTTGTTCCCACATAATAGGTTAACAAAAAATCAGTACCGTAACTCTATCCTACTGACTACCAGGCCCACTGCTTAAGAACCTGGTTCCATCTATTTTATTTTTTCATTTTTAGAGTCCTTCCTCCCTTCCTGTCCTCCCTTTCCTTCTCTTGCTCCCTCTCCCCGCTCTTTCTTAGAATAAAAATGGTCCCACAGCATTTATTATCATCTGGTAATAACATAAGGGTAATGAAAACAATATGAATAAATGTGTAAGAACTGCACTCCCAACAAAGGACACCTAAAAACACAAGCTGTATTGCCTTCTTAACAATTTCTCATTAGTCATTTCTAGATGGAGACACTTTGGAGCAGAGTAATATTATCTCCTTTTCGCATTGTCTGACCCAACTGTTTTTTTGACTTTGTTTTAGAATGAATCTCTTCTGCATCATCTAAGACGAGGATCGTATACTCATCAAAACCAATGACACAGCCCTCTGTCCACATACTCACTTGCTCATGAAGCCACACCTGAATCCGAGATCTATTTGGCAAGTATCTGAAAATGGGGCTGCTGGGCTGTGCCACCACCTTCTGCACTGCTTGGCTCTTGCCATGGTATGCCATGGTGGAAGCTAACAAAGGCCACGCTACTCTGCTCTAGTAATTTCTTAAGTTGCCTGCTACTGATCAAATGTTCCACCAATGATTAAACCTCTGCCTTACCAAACAGTACCGGATGGTAACAAATGATACAGTGGCCAAGTATTTCAAAATTTATGAATTTGTTAATGAAATGATTAAGTACAAAGTGTCTTCATGTAAACAACTTAGAATTTCTCCAGTAACAGCAGCAGCTACAGTTTCCTGAGTACCTACCATATCCTGGCACTGTGCTCAAAGCTTCCCATTCATTCTCATTTAGATCTCACAACTCTGAGGTGGGTGCTAGTATCATTTTATAGAGGAGGGAAACTTGGGGTGTTAAGAGAAGTTATGGAACCTGCCCAAATCATAAAGCAAGTGGGGAGAGTCAGAGTCTATTTTTGAAAAAGTTCCTTCTCCCTATGGGTGTGTTATATACTATGAGTGTCATGTGTGTGCAAATATTCCTGTTTTTTGGCTCTTCTATCTTGTTCTACCAGGGTAAGGAAGGGTGGGAAGACAGCTCTTGTTAAAGATGAAATCAAAGCCCAGGGAGCATCAGACAGCAAAAATCTCTGCCAAGGATTGGACTACTTTTATCACACATCACCTAATTTTGAAATCTTTGAGCTTTTCTGCATTCAGCTTGGCTGTTAAGAAATCTGGAAGTTTTCGTCCCAACTGGTGGAAGCTATACAACAAACACTCCACATAACTGAATTGCAGCTTAGGTTCTTCGTTGCCAGCATTTTCCCCATTTTCTGCTTCTTCAGGAGGGAGAGGCATGTACTCCTAAGAGATAAAAATATAAAGATATTTGTAGTCTGCTCTAATTAATTATAAACATATACTCAACTAATTGTAGGGCATGCTTTTAAGGCATGAAAAACTATCAAGATCAGAAATTTAGGGCCCTGGCTGGTGTGGCTCAGTAGACTGAACGCGAGCTGTGAACCAAAGGGTTGCTGGTTCGATTCCCAGTCAGGGCACATGCCTGGGTTGCGGGCCAGGTCCCCAGTAGGGGACACGTAAAAGGCAACCACACACTGATGTTTCTCTCCCTCTCTTTCTCCCTACCTTCCCTAAAAAAAATAAACATAAATAAATAAAACCTTAAAAAAATCTTTGGAAAAAAAAAAAAGAAATTTAGGTAAGATAGCTCTTTTAGACCTACTGGATCAATGATCCAGGCTACTGATTCAACATATTAACCTATATTATAGCTGCTACCACTATTAAGAAGGCTAATGAAAGTAGCTAACATTTATTAGGTACTTCTAAAAGCTTAGGTATCTTTCCTACAGTGAGAGAGTTAATAAGCTGAAGAGTCAATCTAGGTTTGACCTCAAGAATTGATGCTCTTAACCCACTGGTAACTCCAAAAATCTTTGAATGCCAATCCATATTCTTTAAGTACTGACTCTCTTCATTCAGAGTAGCACCTAAGGCGTTCCACACCAGCACTGTAACACCAGCGGGCCCTATGGGTCCGGAAGAGAAACAGATACTGGATGACTCAATTCACGCTACGGGCCCAGCGCTCACCGCTGCGCCATAACTGCTCTCGTCCAACGAGAAAATCATCTGGTGACTCTGATGACGGTTTTATCAAATGGCCTGTTTTCTCCACAATTATGACTTAAATGACCATATTTTCTGGTTGCTAAAGCTATTTGGCCACTGGCAGCAACCTGAATGGTGAACTGCAGCAAATGTAAAAAATATTTTGATAAAGGAACAGCAGAAAAACCTACTCTAAGCCCTGTATTATACTTTAGGCAGAGCATCAAGGACAGAAGAAGTGCCAAAATTTAAAACAATTTTTTTTAAAAAAGTAGACAACATGTGGCTTGAGTAGCTAACGCCACTTGCTAGAACTATTAGCCAATACTGGAACTTCAAAATCTGGTTCTCCATTATCCAGAAATTCGTATTATACTATTAGATTTCAGGGCTACGTATATTCCACAGGGAAAGAAAAAAGTTCTCACCAATAACTTATCAAACAGTTTTCTTAAATTTGTTTCTAGCTTTTCCATGTCGCCACAAAATGAGCTCATCTCCGCCAACAGTTTCAATACCTAGAACACACAATTCGCTGTTATTAGTTTTATTTTCTTGAATGAGCAAGGCCTATAAAGTAAGAAATGATTCTAGATAAGTATCTAGATAACTTACTGTTTTTTATTTTTTTAAGATTTTATTTATTTCTCGAGAGAGAGGAAGGGAGGGAGAAAGAGAGGGAGAGAAACAGCAATGTATGGTTGCCTCTCACATGGCCCTCACTGGGGACCTGGCCCGCAACCCAGGCATGTGCCCTGACTGGGAACCGAACCGGTAACCCTTTCGTTCCCAGCCCACGCTCATTCCACTGAGCTACACCAGCCAGGGCTAGATAACTATTTAAGACTGTTTATTTTGTCCTGGCTGGTGTGGCTCAGTGGGCCGGGCACTGGCCTGAGAACCAGAAGGCTGGTTCAACTCCCACTTAGGGCACATGAAAGGGTTGTGGGTCAGGTCCCCACTTGGAGGCATGCAACCGATCAATGTTTCTCTCCCTTTCCCCCCCTCCCTTCCCCTCTCTCTAAAAAAATAAATAAAATCTTAAAAAAAAAGGACCATTCATTTTTTAATTGCACTTTTATGAAACCAGAATGTGTGAACAGGAAAAAGAGTTGCAGCTGTATTTTACTGTTGAGGAAACTGAAGGTCAGAGCGATTACATGGCCGGTAAAGTCACAGTATGTGGCAGTTGCAGGACAAGACCTTGAAACCCCACTCCCATGACTTTCAATGTATCTGTGAGAAGTAAAGAAACGAATATGCAAGGTCTGTCCTGAGAAAGTCCAGCCATTGTTAATGTGATGTGATGTAACCTGGCAGCCAAGGAGGGTGGACTGGAATGCACATGAGTGAGAAATGATGACCCACTGTACTAATCAGTGGGGGTGGTAGACCCTGCTGAATGAACATGTGTACTGTGTGGCCATCACATTCAAAATGACTGAGTGAGCAGAGTAATGAATCTGCATCACATTTTGCATTAAGCTTGAACACTGCTCTATGGAAACTATTCCAATGATTCTGAAGTCCACAGCTATGGGCAACTGGTAGTTGGCAGCTTAATCACTACAATGTGTGTGCTCATCCATCACGTCTCATGTAGACTTTTGGTCAAACATCCAACCACCCAGGTGACTCAGCCCTGCTACAGCCCCAATTTGGCACCCTGCGACTTCTGGCTTTTCCCAAAACTAAAATCACCTTTGAAAGGGAAGAGATTTCAAAGATGGGGCAGTTGATGGCAACTGGGAGAACTGTGTGAGGTCCCAAAGGGCCTACTTTGATGGGGACAGAGGTGATATTATGTACAGTGTTTCTTGTATTTCTTCAATGGATGTCTCTATTTTTCATATTACATGGCTGGATACCTTCTGGACAGACCCTGTACATGATACTTTCTGCCACAGGTTAATAATGATAGTGCTAAATAAATGCAAAAATGATAACTATATTAACTTGACAATCTGTACTATGAAGAAACTGAGGAATAACTCTTAATGGCAAAGAATTATTTAATAACATTTAGAGTAGGCCTCACTTGCTATAAAATGTAGTCTTTGGAGCCCTGGCTGGTGTAGCTCAGTGGATTGAGCGCGGGCTGTGAACCAAAGGGTCGCTGGTTCGATTCCCAGTCAGGGCACATGCCTGGGTTGCGGGCTAGGTCCCCAGTGGGGGCCACGTGAGAGGCAACCACACATTGATGTTTCTTTCCCTCTCTTTCTCCCTCCCTTCCCTGTCTAAAAATAAATGAATAAAATCTTCAAAAAAAATGTAGCCTCTGGATACCAACTAAAAGTATTGGTAATTGCCACTCCTGAGTTCATCTTTGCTTTATCCAATCCAGCCTAATAAGCCAAACCCCTAACATTTTAAACAAACAACAGTGCAGGTACAGTGAGACACTTCTGTAACCCAAAGACCTATGAGGGGAATACGTTTCCATATTTCAGTTCAATTCAACCATCAAGTACCTTTTACAATCAGGCTCTGCACTAGATTCTGGGAATAAAGATGAATCTGGTTAAATGCAGGGAGATAAATAAATGTAAAGTACTACACACGCTGTGAAAAAAATGTATTATGAGCAGTACAGCTGAGAAAGGGGAGAGGGAGTAGTCAATTCCATTGGAGAAGGGAGAGAGGGTATTTTGTGTTAACCCAGCTTAAACCTGGCTCTATCGGTTGTGGGCAGAGATGGGAACTGTCCTCAATTAAATACCTTATTTAAAGTATTAAGGCTACAAAGGTAGAGACCGACTGTAATGGAAACCACAAGCAGTGCTTTCCCACTGCAGCAACTTTTAACTGAATCCATACAGCATTCCTATGCTGCTCGTCCTGGGAGAGGCTACCAGCGAGCCATCGCCGGACCTCTACTGTCACAGAAATCAGGTCTAAATCAGTGGTTTACATTTTCATTAAACTATGAGAATGGCTTTCCAGTACTACACACAGAAATTTTCTCTTACCTCCAACTGTATATCGAGGCCCTCTACTGGGGTCGTCAAGGAACTGAGATTAGGGAGAACATGCTCACAGAAGTAAGTCACAAATCTGGTGGAGTGCACATTTTTCTGTAAAAATCCAAAAACACTGAGTTGTCAGAAAACAAAGGAGACATATTCTCTCAAGCATAATCGCAGAATGCCGTTCCACAAACGCTACGTGAGCACCAGAGCATCAAGTGCTATGGCTGCAACCATAACACACCGCACACCCCACAGCATCCCAGAAACAAACTCAACAGACGATGCCCAGTTTGTCCGGGTCACTGGAACGTCCACACATCTTTGAACTGTTTCATTCCCAGGTCAGATTCTGGAGAAAATTTTCGTGCTGATTTCAGTACATTTTCCACAAAGGACAGATCTTTTAAACTGTGTTTTCCAAAATGCGGCATGCACGTCCCAGAACACTCTTGGGGAGGGACAGCACAAAGCCAGAGACACAGAGCATATTTACCCAGAACAACAATCCGTTGGGAAATTGAAGAAAAATGTTAAACTGCTAAAGAAAGCAGTTTAGAAACTCAGCCAAACTATAAAGTATGGTGCGAAAATCTCGAGACTTAAAAAAGTCTCTTAGCAAGACTTTAAAGAAACTTCTTGCTGCCTTTGCCTCTCACCAACCCCACTCGTGCCCCCATAAACGAAACAGCGATTCTGCTGTGTCAGTACTTTTACACAGAGGTGTGAGGAGGATGTTCAGGTCAACATCTACAGAAACGCAGGCTGATGGAGTAGCCACAGTACCGGGGACGTAATACAAAGAGCTCACAGAGAAGAGGGGCACCGCCTGCCGCGTGCACTGCAGCAGCCTGTCCACGCAGTCGGGGTCGGACGGGTTGAAGGTCTGCTCCAGGTCAGCCTGCTCCGCCACCAGCTCTACGAGCTGCTGTCTCCCGCTCACTGTCTGCAGGCTCTTTAACCCAGACAGTATCTTCATGAACAGGACAAATTCTTCACCAGTCACGTCTTCTAGGACCTGGAAAGAGATAATTCAAAGTAAGTATCTTTACCACTTGAATGGGAAAGAAAGATCAATATTAAAATTGTAAAAAAATTTATTTCAGCTACTAAAATCAGTTTGCTCTTAATGTTTCTGAAATACTGATAACAGTATAACCTCTAGCTTTAGTCAATTTAACTTCAGAATAGATAATTACTCTCAGTATGGGACCCAATACTGTCTCCGAGGGAGCACAATTTAGTTCTTGGAAAATTTAGTTTTTAATGTATAAAGCACAGACATATATATAGTATATAAAAAGATATACAGTATATCTGTGGCATTAAACTTTCAAGGAAGGGTAGGTAAGGAAAAAAGAATTCTAAAAAGGCTCTTCCGGGGTTGCTAGCAAAATAAAGACTGAGAAACTCCACAGTAAATCAGACGCAGTTTCCTGTATTTAAAAACAGCCTCATTCGCACTGATATGGTAATTGCATACCAAACAGGAGACCATGCAGGTCTAGCTGCAAGTGCTCCATACCCGTGGGTCTAAGTCTTTCTGCTCAGTGGCCAAAGGAGCAAGTGATCGTGACATCTGCCACCAGAGTACTCGTTGGGGCACAGGTAAGAAATGCTGACATTCCCAGCTGGACAACTGCTCCTTTCTCTCTCATTGAAGAAGTACCACTAAACAAGTAAAGAGTGCTATCAGGGAAATCTTCCCAACCATATAAAAAAAGTGAATTATTCCCAAACTCTGGCACTTTATAAGTGTAAGTTAATTGTGACACACCTTGACAATCTCGGCAGCGTGTGTAACTATGCTAGATCTGGGGACACACTCTCGAAGAGCTTATAGTGTCATGGGGTAAGATGGAAAAAAATCAGTCATTTCGATGTGATTTCACGTTTATTTCGAAACGATCTAGAATACTGAGAGATTGTCCTAAGATGGAAGACAAGGGTACAAGGAACCAAAGCGCAAGATACAGTGTAAGAAAAGCTCGATGTTCTATGCTGGTTCTAATTGGACATGTCATTTTTATTCACACTGATGAACACTGCTCATTTCAAATATGTGCTTTTGCTTTAGGCAAGTTCCATTAAATGATGACCAAAGCTCACCTTTTTGGATTCAGTTAGTATAAGTTCCTCTACTTCCTTTGTTAAGACTTCCTCTGGTAAAGTCTTCAGTTTTGTGGAAAGGAATTTAATTGCTCGCTCTCTAACAATGTCCTCTCCTTGAAGGATTTGGCTGAATAAGCCACCTAAAGTCCCTGCAAGACAAAACAGTTGTGTGTAGCAAGTCAATTCTATACCATAGCAAAGTTTTTAAATTTAACTCAGTTATAGTATTTCTTCTCGAGTTAATAAACATCCTGAGTATTACCGATACTGGTTAAATTAGTTTGAAATTTCTACAGCTCCAACTGTAAGAGTGATCAGATGCTTTGTTCAGGGACCCAGAGTCAGCTTGAGTGTGAATTACCTTTATCACTACTACTAATAAATAAAACTCAGGCATTCTGGAAGAATTTTTTATTAGAGGCAGAGGGAGTTTTACCAACAAATTTCTAATGGAAAAGTTTGATCTGTTTTTGCAATTATTTCTGTTAAGTTTTCAAGTCACAAAGCTTGAGCTAAATAGTTAAAAAACAAACAAACAAACAACAAAACCCCTCTCTCCTACCTGACAACTGTACTTGAACAACAATAAAAAAAGAAAAGAAAAAAACCCAGTATTTTTATGAAATAGATCTCTGGGTGAATTCCTGACTTTATCCTTTATGAGTAACGCCAAGCTCCTCAATGTTTTAAGACATCAGACACAATTGAGAACGAGAAATGGCCTTACCTTTTGCATCCATCTTAAATATACTTAACAGGGCATTGTTCACCAAGTTAAATTCTGCAGAGTCGTCTAGACAGAGAAAAAGTGGTGCAAAGTATAAAATAAACGAAAAACATCACCTGCTTCATTTCAAACTTAAGATTCAACGTAGATTCTCAGATTACACTGAGACACATAACTAGGCATTTCACTCAAATACTAAGCAAATACATGGCTTAAAAAGGTAGAGAACTGATGGAGCAAACCTGGAAAAGTTTTATATTAAGATGGTACAATTATGAAACTACAGGAAATTGTGGAGGGGCGGGGGAGAGGAATCACGATGCATCAAAATTCCCCCAAAGAATCCAGTAATTTTGCCTTTATAAATAGAATTAAAAAACAAAACACTAGGAATTACATAATCACAAGCCATTAAAAGTTTCAAACTACTAAAAAAAGAATTTTTTATTTCAGAGAGAAGTTCTTTTTATATAAAACAGTTGTGTTAAAATTCTTTACCTGTTTGCAAAAGCTGGGTCAGAATGTCTGCCACTCGGGGAAGATTCTCTCCGGTGGCGAACTGAGGAAGCTCTTTAATTGCCTGTCGTCGAATCTGCATGTAATTTCAAACAAAAATTTGAACAAATACTGTCATCAATAAAAACAACAAACCCAACCTTTAAAGAAAACTAAAACCACAGAAAAACCGTAATTAGGGGCATATGCGTCACAAAAATATTAAACATGAGATTTCTAGCAGTTCTAGAAATAATTGGCTTCAATTTAACATTCAAGCTTCATGAAATTAACTAAAATAAAATGTGGTGCAAGGGACATTAAATACAATGATCTAACTGGAGCAGACAGATTTGAGATCATAAACCATGGCTTATATACTGATTATATATAACTATTAGGTTTTTACAACTTTGGGGCATATAATATAGTTTCCCTTAGGAAGCCTATAGTGGCAATGTCATATCTAGTAACCACTTCATAATCTTCAGTATTGACTCTGTAGTACACATTTGTGACTATATTGTGCACTTAACTCCAAATATGTGGTCATGGCTTATTTAGTTTAAATATGTGGTCATGGCTTATTTAGTTTAAATATGTGGTCATGGCTTAGTTTAGCATAAAGAGGCAGAGGAGTTCTAGCTAGCAAATTCTGAATGAAATGTTGGCAATTCTCTAATTTCATTTGAAAAGTCATGAATTAATAGTTGAAAATTCTCAGGAACCTATGTCAGCAGCCAGAAATGCTAAAAGGCTAATTCTTCTTATTCTATTAATCACATACAATTATTACATAAAGCAATTCTTTTTCTGCTATGCAAAATATTTAGGATTGCCAAAACCATGTTTTGCGATGTACTACTACTAGTATTTTAAATATCTAAGGCAAGCATAAATTGACTGAAAACTAACATTAGTTTAACCCCATACACACAATGTATAAGAATTTATGAAAAAGATGTGAGCCACAATCTGTTTTTAACAGTGGCCAACAAATTAAAAAATTAAAGCATTTTGTAATTCTACGCATTTTTCACAGCTGAAAGGTGGAGAAAGAGCAAAAGTATTTTCCCGAATGCAGATGAAGCCTCGGTAAGACACTGTGCCGGCCACACTGCGGTGCTTTATTGGGCACTGATACAACTGGCACTTCAGCTACATTAGCTGCACAAAGAAAATCAAGTGCCTGGAAATAGCAAGAGAAACATCTGAGAGCTTGATGAAAAGCGTCAACCATAAACTTACCGATACATCTTCATCCTCACAGAGGTCTAACTGTGCATTGATAGCAGAATCGGCCAATTCCGGAAAATGCTTAAAGAATTTTGGAATAAACTGAGCTGCTAATCTTTTTTCCTTGGTACCACCTTTCACACCATCCAATATCACTTGATAGGCATCTTTATGCTGAAGGAATGAAGCAGAAAAGAAACACAATTTTGAATGATGAAAAGCTAAACAAACTTGTTTGAGTCTAAATTAGTAAAATTTTACAAAGGCTAAGCTAAAAAACAGGGCTTATTTTTGGAGTGTTGCTGCTTAAATTGGACACCTACCTTCCTACCATCTGGTCCCCTGCCCCCCACAAGTTATTTGTGAGCTGGGGAAGAGAGAAGGATGACTCTAATTAAAAAAAAAAAAATCCTCATGAGAGGATATACTGATTGATTTTAGAGAGAGAAGAGAGAGAAAGATTGATATGAGACAGAAACATCAACCAGTTGTCTCCCATACACACCAGGACTGGGGAATGAACCTATAAACCACTGAGCAACCTGGCCGGGTGGATGACTCAAACTTTAAGTGGAAGAAGCAAACAGGCTTGTTGATGTACCAACACTTCTCCATCCTAGTGATCACTGACTCTAGCCTTGTGACTGTATCATGCTTTCAAAACTGCAATGAATATCGGAATTCTCAAAAAATTGTGTTATATTTACTTAAATATGTTCATCTGTTCAAAGCAGGTGAAGGGAAGACATTCCTGAAATTAAGCAATACCAGAAAGGTTAGGAAGCTTTGCCTCATATTTTAGAATATGAAAACAATAATTGATTCTGTATAGCCAGCCAATTTTGAAGACAGATTTTAATGTCACATATTTAACTTTTTATTAGAATAATACATTCAAAGCTCGTTTGTTCCCTTTAAAAAAATCAGAAGTGCTCTCCCTCACATACCTGTGATGTGATAAGTCAACTACCCACAGGTCCCAACCCCAACCCCCCAGACACCTTCCTGCAAGTGAGCCCTTCCGTTAAATGACAGCGGTCAATCTGGCAGACAACGGTAACACATATCGAGACTATAGCTACATCTCCCGTTTGGAATACGGATAAACTTTTAATTACCAGAAAACCTGAACCCTTAAACGCTAATAATGACACCAGACATGTACACCACAGATTGTTTACTCTGTATAAGGCAATATGCTCAGTGCCCTAGACATGTCAGCTTACTTCTGGCCATCAAGAGGGGAACGATTAATAAACATCCAATGGATTATAGAACTGCCAAAAAATTAGTTAAATAAAGCAGGATGCAAAGTTACTGAGGTATAGTAGGATCTCAATTAAGAATATTCTTTTTCTATAATCAGAAATAAAGTGTTCTATGTAGCAAAAGGTTAGGTCAGGTATTACCAACCTACCTAAAAACAGATTCTAAAAATTAGTTGTGAAAAACATAAATTTCATTTAAAAACCCAAAAGAATGGCATTTCATGAACTATAAGCCAGTAAAGTTTACACTCTTCCACCCCGAAAAGCCAGTGTACTCCTGTGTAAGAGAACATAGCAAAAATGAGAGTTTGGGTATTAAACTGACCTAATCTTCTATCAGCCTAACAGTCCGTCTCTTAACAGGTGTATGATAAAAATTCTGCTTACATCAAATTAATATCTACACTTTAACATTAAGTAAACTCATAAAAATGTGAAACACAGTTTAAAATAATGGAGGGCCACAGCCTGCTCTATCATGGCTGGTCAGGAGCCCTGGGGGGAGCACAGCGGAAAAGGGGGCTGGGGAGCTCAAGGAACCTACAGCGGGGCAAGGAGACCCGAAGGAGCAGCAGAGGCAGGTGGCGGAGAGGGGCTGAGTTCGGAGGTGGAGCACGGGAGCACAGGGGAAGGTGGCAGGTGTGGAAGGCTGTGGGGTATTAAATAATGCTTCATTTAGAATTTATCAACCACAGGTTGTTTATTAGAAAATGCAATGTTCAAGATCTAAATATATGTTGTGTGTGTACAGAGGTCCCCTCTTCATTCAAAAGATAACCTCTGTAAGCAGGTTTCTGCATATACATTTTCTTTGAATACACGGCTGACCCCTGAACAACGTCAGGCTTAGGGTCGCCAACCAACTGTGGTTCTAAAACAGCACAGGTATTTATTGAAAAAATTAACATAAAAGGGGACCATCACAGTTCAAATCTGTGCTGCTCAAGGTTCAACTGGAAAAGGATTTAACCCTTAACTCCAAGAGTTTATAACTTAGTAAGGGAGGAAAAGTCCTCACATGAAATAAAACACAAACCTGAAGTTCTATAAATGAATATGCAGTACAAGGAGCTTCAAAAAAGAGAAAGATCTGATCTGCTTGAGGAAAACTAGCTGATAACAACCTCGGAGGACTTGTGTTTAGCAGTGACAGTAGCGGAAAGGGCACTCCCCTTGGTTGCACGGTGAGCAACTGCAGTTACTCAACTCTGACAAAGGGTGAAAATCAAAATAAAAGAAGGAAGTCCTAGACTAAGGGACTCAAACATGGATTCAGAAGTGTCCAGACAGGCATCTACTAGGAAACTTAAGTCTTGACTATAAATGTCGTAAGTTAACACGAAAATCAGGCTTTGCTACACCAAGAGTGCAAACACTTTTTTCTCTCCTGAAAAAAGTGAATGGTGTTCCTCCCATTAAGTTGGCTCTTGTTTTTGTTAGTTAAAATTCACAAGCAGCACCCTGAAACTCACTATCTTTTTTGATGAGCAGTTTAGAGATCTGTTTCTGAAAGGGAACAAGCGCTATGCGAGAGAGCAGAATCTGCAGGCATTAAGGGTCAGTCCAGCTTTAGTCCCTCAGAATTCATTGTGTGAGGCCGCGGAAATCACTGCACTTAATCATGCAGAGGTCTTTTTCTCAACAGTGGTTGCTTGACAGCTGACGGCATCATGAAGGTACTGATCTCCCATCAGCCACAGGGAACTGGACTAAAATTTTATCACCCAACACAATGCCTGCTACATGGCAGGCATGCAACAAATGCACTGAATACATACAATTGTGGGCCCTCATTGAAGTCTGCAGGAAAGGGTGTTTGTTTCCCACAAACTTATGGCTCCTAAATACGCTTCCTAAATTAAAAGCAGATTTTTGCTTTGAGAAAGACATTTTTGACTCCTTGAGGGAGATGCCTCAATTTAATCTGGCTTTACAGTTAAATAGAGGGGAATGCAAGCAATTCTCAATTATTCACAGAATAGATAAATTCTAGTTTGGCTTTCATTTGCCTGATTAGACTCTGTAAGTAGGTAGCTGTCAACCTTTTTTCTACTCTAGCAAAAATGAGGGTGGGGACATGGGGCAGTACTATATATACTGGTTTCAAAGTTTCCCTAGAAGATTCCTGATACACCTCTTCCGGGAGCACCAGCTACAGATGGACTGAGAAGCACTGGTCTGACTTCTACCCACTCCTTGTGCTGATGTGCAGCAAAGTCAATTTTAGGTAGAACGACTTACTATGATCTTCCCCAACTCAGTTCACAATGAATGATAATACCTTCACTGCTACTTCTTTCTAGGAATAACAAAATCAAACTGCGACTGACAGTAGCTTTTCCAATCTTGTCTTAATGGGGAGCCAGTTTCTCCTTCACAACCGATCTAACACGCACCTTTTGTACAACAGACTCAGTATATTTCTCATGGGTGATGTCAAAATTCCCTCCTGAAACGGAAGTTCTGTAGGGGAGGAAAATCGTGATACTTGCAACGGTATATTTACAATTCTAGATAAGCTAAAATAAGGTTCAGACACCGACATTTTTTCCCCACCTCCAGCTCAAGAGTTTCTACCTACATGACACATGTCCAGAAAAGGGAACGGGAGGGGGCAGTACCCCAGTTTTGCTCAAGTTATTAGACTCTAGGAGATGCACTTCCCACTCCACGGGATGGATATGCAAAAGAATCGCGTGAAGTCCTAAGCCCTGAAGATATAGATGGCATGGGATTTCTAACGAAAATAATCAACATTATACCCCCATACCCTACCCCCCCATCCTCGGGAGAGTCTGGTTCTTTTCCCAACAAAACACACGCACAGTCATCAGCTCCTCAAGTTCAAGGTACTCCAGGGCTTGAACACTCGCAAAGCAGCGACGGCTCGTACGGACAACACTGCTGAGACCGAGCTGCTGCCAGACCACTGTATTTAAAGCTGCACGCTTACTCCGCCCCCCCCCCCAACTGCACGGCCCTGTTTTATTTTTCACAACACTTTCCATTAAAAAAAAAATAAAAGAAAACCAACCAATCTATCTTTCTTACTTATTTACCGCTAGTGTTTCTCTCTAAAAACACATTCCGGCGGAGCGCCGCTCTTCCGTCTCGTAGCTCCAGCGCCGGGCACCGCGTCCGGGTGCGCGGCAGAAGCTCAAATCATGTCCTGAAGACATGAAATCGGGAGCTCTTGGTAAAGACTGGACGGAAGGCCCCTCTTCTTCTTCTTTTCTTCCACAAACTTGTCTCCTAAAGCACTCTTCCTAAAGTTTATAGCAGACTTTTGTAGCTCGACAAAGACTATGTTTTGACCTCTTGAGAACTCTCGGTCTAATCTTCTGAGCGCCTGAACTCCAATGGAAAGGAGAAAGACTTCGGAGAAATTCAGAAGGCAAGACCCGGGCAGAGAATGAACGGAAGGCTGAGACAGAAAACGCCACGGGGAGGAAAGGCTGCCCGAGGGAGGCGGAGGCGCCTGGAACCCGGGGACCGCGCTCGCCCTGGAGACGCCGGCGTCTACACTCCCAGAGAAGGGCCCAGCCCGCCGGAGCAGCCGGCGCGCCTGGGAGCTCGCTGGAGAGCAAAGAGCAGTGCCCTCCGCCCTGCCCGGCCCGGGGAGCGCTTCCGAAAGGCCGCGGAGGACCGGGCCCTGCAGGCCGCTGGGGGACTGACCTGGCCCACTTGCTCCGTGGCATCGGCTAGGATACCGTAGTTGCGGTAAAGCTCCTCCACGGTCGGCATGGTGAGCGACAAGCCGGGGGCTCGCTCCTGCTGTCGTCGCCGTCGTCGTCCCCGCCGGCGCCACCGCCGCCCCTTAAGTTCCCCAAGCCCGCGAGCCGCACTATGAAGCCTTTAGATGCCGCCAGCTCCGCCACCAGTCACCGCGCACAAGGGAGGCCCCGCCCCCAACGTGTACGTAAAGACGCGCGCGTCGGGAGGGGCCTTTAGCGACGGGCAGTGCACAGCCTGGGGTTGTATTGCCCTCTAACGCTGGGAGGTGCGAAAGGCAGCAAGAGCGACCCTGTTTTGGAGGGTTGTGCCTGTCCAGGAGCTTTTGGTTTAGAGTGGAGAGACACTCAAAGGTGACTGACTGCGTTTCTGTCCTTGAAACATCTCACGTTGGCCGGAAAAGTGATCTTAAAGGGAGAAAAATAGAACGAGGGCTGTGAGTTCAAGCTGCATGGGAAGTCATAAACTCTATTTCCTCCTGACTTAAGAAAGATAACAAATCTCTAGCAATAAGGGGCAGTAGGTCCAGTTTTTATTTATTTATTTATTTATTTATTTATTTATTTATTTATTTATTATTTTAAAGGAAAATAAAGATTCACATGTCGTTTTAAAAATATAAAAATTATGTCCACAAATCTAATCTAGTCTTGGGGTGAAGTTTAGCCTGCTGGAAAAGTTTGTTTGTTTTTGCTTACTGCCAGAGTAAAGTTAGGGCCATGTGATTGTGTCTAATTCCAAGGGAGTAATAAATAAAGGAAGCCATATGCAGTTACTGGTAAGAGTCTCTAAAATACAAGTTTAAATTTTAAAAAGTGGAAGTTGTAAAAACACGTATAAAATAATCACATTTATGTAAAAAAATACCTTAAAAATAAACCAGCTAGTTATTTTTTTTTTGAGTAAAATGGGTTTATTTTGGAATAGCTGAGGAATTGAAATTGAAGACAAGCAAGTTGTAGCAAAAATCATAGGCAAGTCCAACACACAAAGGAGAGGAACATTATTTTATACAGAAAAAGGAGGAAATTGGGAGGACTATCTTTTAACTAAGAGTGAGCAGAAAATGCATGGGTCTGCCAGAATCGCTCTCCAGGACTAGAATGAAATTGCTTTACCTGAATAAATTTCAAAAAGGTGGTGGAAGACAGTAATGAAGACATATTTCAATCAGATCCCCCAAGTCAGGTATTCAATGTAGCGCTGGGTATATGTGTAAAAGCAGAGAGGAGGGTCTGAGGGGGGAGGTGAGGCTGTGCTTGTTTAGGGGATCTCCACATTGGCTTAAAATTTTAATTAATTACAATGCGAGTATGCTGATATATCCATATGATATCTTTTTTAATATATTTTATTGATTATGCTATTACAGTTGTCCCGTTTCCCCCCTTTCTTCCCCTCCCCCCCATTCCTTGCCCTTTAGTTTTTGTCCATAGGTCATACACATAAGTTCTTTGGCTTCTACATTTCCTGTACTATTCTTAACCTCCCCCTATCTGTTTTCTACGTACCACTTATGCTACTTATTCTCTGCACCTTTTCCCCCTCTCTCCCCCTACCACTCCCCTGTTGATATCCCTCCATGCCTTATATAAATCCCTTTAACATTTCATATAATAAAGGCTGGGTGTTGATAAACTCCTTGAACTTGACCTTATCTGAGAAGCACTTTATCTGCCCCTCCATTCTAAATGATAGCTTTGCTGGATAGAGTATTCTTGGATGTAGGTCCTTGCCTTTCATGACTTGGAATACTTCTCTCTTGCCCCTTCTTGCCTGCAAAGTCTCTTTTGAGAAATCAGCTGACAGTCTTCTGGGAATTCCTTTGTAGGTAACTGTCTCCTTTTCTCTTGCTGCTTCTAAGATTCTCTCATTTTTAATCTTGGGTAATGTAATTATGATGTGTCTTGGTGTGTTCCTCTTTGGATCCAACTTTTTTGGGACTCTCTGAGCTTCCTAGACTTCTATTTCCTTCACCAGCCTGGGGAAGATCTCCTTCATTATTTGTTCAAATAGGTTTTCAATCCCTTGGTCTTCCTCTTCTCCTTCTGGCACCCCTATGACTTGGATGCTGGGACGTTTAAAGATGTCCTGGAGGTTCCTAAGCCTCTCTTCAGTTTTTTGAATTCTTGTTTCTTCATTCTTTTCTGGTTGGATGTTTTTTTCTTTCTGCTGGTCCACTCTGTTGATTTGAGTCCCAGTTTCCTTCTCATCCCTTCTCATTTGTTCAAGTAATTGCGACAATTTTTCTTCGAATCCTGTGAGCATCCTGATTACCAGTGTTTTGAACTGTGCATCTGATAGGTTGGCTATCTCTTTGTTACTTAGTTGTATTTTTTCTGGAGCTTTGATGTGTTCTTTCATTTGGGCCATTTTTTCTTCTCGGTGTGCCTGTTACTTTAAGGGGCAGAGCCTTAGGTGTTCACCAGGGCAGGGTAACCCACGTCGTTGTGTTGTGACGCTGTCTGTGGGGGCGGGTCCTGAGAGAACAATGGCGCCCACTCTGCTCTCCTCACTGCCCCCACTACCCAAAAGCAAGCTGGGCCCTTCTTTGCTGGCTCCGGGGTAAGTGGACGGGCCTGCACAGTTCCAAGTCCCTGTGGGTCTCCCCAACGAACTCTCCTGTGGGGCTGGGAGTTCCTCCCGCTGCTGCTTTAACCCCCACAGGTGTTTTCAATTGGTGGTTTGAAGCTTTATTTCCCGGAGTTGGTGGGCCTCGCGGTCTGTTCTGCTCCCCGGCTTTTCCTCCCGGTTTATCTGCGGGAGAATGAGGGACCACCCAGTCCACCAGTCTCAGCCCTGGTTTCGCCAAGTGTGCCCGCCACGTTTTGGCCAGGTGCACCCACCATGGGCCTCTCCGGGAAGCTGGAGCGTTGCTGGTACTGCTCCACAAACCACGTCTTGCTGGGTGCTCTCCACCCAGCTCCGCTCCGCTTACCGGTCTGGATGAACATGTCTTCTTTAACTCCTTGGTTGTCGGACTTCCACTCAGTTCAGTTTTCTGTCAGATCTGGCTGTTTTTGTTTTTTTTTTTTAATTATTGTTTTTCCTCTTTTGGTTGTGTGAGGAGGCACAGCGTATCTACCTACGCCTCCATCTTGGCTGGAGGTCCCCATATAATATCTTTACATTTAAAAAAAGGAGTAAGACTCGACTAGTTTCCTCTGTTCTAAGATGTAGCTATTCATACAAATTCCTTCAAACCTAATTCTTAACTAACTTGCCAGGCAGTTTCAGTCAGCACTGCGTCCTCCCCTCCCCGATGCAGTCTGTTGTTTAGCTACAATAATCAGGCTTGTGAACTCGTTCTTGGTTTCTTTATTCTCCTCTGATTCTCAGTCCTGAAGAATGCTTGAAATCATTTCATGTTTTTCTCTATTTCCAACTGGTCATCTAAGCTAAGGGCCTAGAATTGCTCCTAATGATGGTAATATTAACGACACTGATGATGATGATGATGATGATGATGATAGGAGTCCTTCTAATGATAGCTGACACAATGAGCAATACCAAAGTTCTAAGCACTTTATGTGAATTTATTCATAAAAACACTATGGGCTAGGAAATAGTGTTAGCATCTCCACTGACAAATGAGCATACTAGGACAGAGAGATATGAACTAACTTGCTCAGTGTTCCTTACTGGTGTTTGGCTGAGTTGGGCTCTGGGTCTTGGCAGCTGAATTCCAAAGCCCATGCTCTTAACTGTGAGAGTATATTGCCTCTCATCTGTGAACACTCTCTCCTGTTCACCACTAGTCTCCACTCTCCACTGCAGCTCTATCACACCTCTGTCTCTTCCTCACCCCCTCTGCCCCAGCTCAGGTCGCCATCCCCTCCCATTCGAGTTATGTCCACGACTTTGTACGTGGTTTCCTTGTCTCTGGCCTCAGTCAACTCTACTTCATATTGAGTATCTTTTCATAATTTGCATTTTTTTCTTGAATTTAACAAGGTACATAAGAATACAGTATAATCATAATACACTCAAATACTACATAAATATTTTATGCAAAAAGCACAAGCTCCTCTTTATATCTCTCTTCCCCAGAAGTACAGTTTATATTCTTATAGACTTTATATTGCATATTTAAATAGCATATTGCACATTTTGTACTGTGTCTTGCTTTTCTTACTTAACAGTTTGTTTTGTATTGCTTAGTATGAAGGTACCATAGTTTATTTATCCATTTATTTTTGGATATGTAGATTGTTTCCTAGTTTTCATTATTACAGACTCTGATAAATGGGTGATTTTATCTCCTTCTTTGTGCTTTTCTGAGGAGTCCAGCTTTTCCACTGTGACTTTTGTAATTTTATATATATTCTCCCTCTTTGTCACTGGATCTGTGAATGAGTTCAGAGGTCATTTTGTCAAATTCCCTTTATTCTTACAAAGGCAAAAGTAAGTCTCAGAAAAGAAAATGATGGTTTGGCCCAATTAGGTCACATGTCTTCTGTGGTCCAGTTAAGACCAAGAAAGCAACATCGTATAAAGCAAACGTGGCTGTCGGGGGCCCACGTGTACAGATGGAGGAGGTGGGACTGGTCCCAGAAAACGTTCAAGGGTCACCCGGGTTCCTTTCTGCGAAGCTGCATGCTTCTGTAGATGGTATGTTTAGCTCTTCATTCAGCAAGTATTCACTCAACACCTCCCATGAGCCAGGCACTACTTAGAATGCAGCCGGGCCAAGGAGGCATGATGCATACATTCTGGTAGGGGGAAAGAAACAATAAACAAAATGTATAAGTAAAATAGATTTGATTTACGAAAGTTAAGCAAGAATATCAACAGACAGCACAGCCGGCCTGTAGAGCGTTGTCACATACTGACTGCTGTCGTGGTTTGGACCAGCCTTGCAGGAACTGCAGCGGACTTACCGGGAAGTCGTCTGCTCCAGAACTTTCCCAGAGATCTGCAGTGAGTGTCACTCCCTTTATCATCCTTCTATGACACTATTTTTTGCTAGCCTGTATTGTATTTGTTTTTGGATCCCGCCACTAGCAAATAAAACTTGGTGATCAGGTACTACTTATTAATGGTCAACAACGTTAAATAAATGAAGGAATGAACTAAGGAATACACACGAAAATCCAAATTTTTCTGACCAGCTTATTAGAGTGCAGCAAAAGTGCCTACAGATTTCTTGGCAGGAGGAATCGATGACCTTGGTTTTATTTTTATTATTTTGCTTTATTTTCAGGAAAACCATTCTCTGTTTCTCCTTACCTGCTCTTCCCCCACCTACCTAACAATCAGAAGCTTTTGCTACAGCAAATTGTGACATTTCAAGTGCTGTGACTACCTTCGAAAGAATGTTTAACTTTCTATCACACACATGGCGAGAGGCTCAATGGGCTGTGCCCTCCCCTGTTATTACTTTACACGCCTTGTACTTTGGATCAGTCTGAGAGCCTACCTTCTGAGAGCGTTTATTTTAACCCAATTTCTGTCTTCCAAGGAAGACTTTTTTAAAAAGATTTTATTTATTTACTCTTAGAGAGAGGGGAAGGGAGGGAGAGAGAGAGGGAGAGAAACATTAATCAGTTGCCTCTTACACACCCCCAACTGGGGACCTGGCCTGCAACCCAGGCATGTGCTCTGACTGGGACTCAAACCTGTGACCTTTCGGTTTGCAGGCCAGTGCTCAGTTCACTGAGCCACACCAGCCAGGGCCCAAAGAAAGCTTTCTAATCCTAGCAGGCAAAAAGATCATGACTCTCTAGAAAAATCAGAGAAAGATTAGGGTCTAGCCGAGTCTTAATTGAACTAATGATGGTAATAATAGCAAATATCCATTGAGTGTTTACCGTATGCTTAAAATTACATGTTAAACCTTATGGAATGGCTGCCATCTGCCAATCTTTGTCCTAAACGGTTTTCATGCTTTAACTCACAACAATCATATACAAGGCGGGTTCCAGCACTATGCCCACTTAAGAGATAGAAAAACCAAGGCACAGAAAGGTTAAGTACCTGCCCAGGGTTACACAGCTGGTGAGTAGAAGTTTTGGGGGTTATATCCAGGCAGTCTGGCTTGGATGGTGCACCCATAACTACTGCACCTAACGGCCTCTTGGTGCAATGTGTTTATTTCTTAGATGTGTTAAATCATATCTGGAGTCTCACTGTTCCTTATTCAGGCATATCCAACCTCCTAATTTAATGCAGACCTTGCCAGAAGAGATTTACATACTTATTAGAGGAATCTACTTTATAAGATTATTGTGAAGGTTAAACAAAATAATAGAGGTCAGTGCCTAGGCCAGTGACTGGCCCATAACAAGTGCCCAGTCAATGTTAGCTCCCTTCCCTTGTATCATCTTAAGATCTTATTCATATATTTCAAAAACGAATGATCCTTCATCATTGCATGCTGCTTTCTGGAGGTTAGTTTGCTCCCTCTGTATGTAGTCCCAATAGTGAAAACAGGGGTTTATTTGTTTCTTGTGGCAGTCATAACAAATCACCACAAATTTGGTGGCTTCAAACAACTTCAAACAACAAACACGGCTTTCTGTTGTCTATCAAATCTCTCCTGTGTGTCTCTCAAAAGGACAATTGTCATGGGACCTAGAGTCTACCCAGATAATCCAGGATGATCTCACCTGAAGATCCTTAACTTAATTGTACCTACAAAGACCCTGTTTTCCAAATGAGGCCTCATTTACAGGTTCTGGAGATTTGAAGGTAGCTATATCATTTTGGAGAACACGTTCAACCAAGTACAATGGGTTAAGAACAGGTGCTTGGGAGTCAGGCATCCCTGGTTCTGGCTGTGCTACTTAATAAATAAGAGATTCTCAAGGTGATGGTCTGTCAAAGTATTTTTTTCCCCTCCTGAAAATCAAGGGACAGTGATTTCTTTTTTCTCTGCCCTAATGTTGAGAATATGACAACCAAAGCCAACACCCTTTCCCTAAAACTGCACTGGGCTTCTATTAGGGTTCTCCAGAGAAACAGACCCATTAGAAGGTGAATATAAACAGAAAGAGATTTATTATAAGAAATTGACTCGTGATTGTGAAGGTTGGCAAGTTCAAATCTGAACTGTTGGCCACCAGGAAGGGACCTGGAGAGTCTTGGTGGTTCCCAAAGACCCACCCTTTCCAGTATGCTAACCCTAACTTTAACCCTAACCTTCCACATTAACCCTGGGTTTGCTCATGGGACTCGCTCCGGCGGATGGAACATCAACATGCATAATGCAAGAAGAGCCTTGGTAAGCACTTGTGTGTTGGGGCTTACACCACAACCATGGGGGTACGTGTGGTCCTGCCTCTATGATGATGAAAGACCACAGAGCCTCTGTTATCCCAGCCGTCTCCACTGAGCCCATTCCCCAGCTCACCCTACAGCTGAAAGAGGTTGCCTGAGCGAGCCCAGGACCGACCAGCAGCAGAACCGCATAGGCAAACCACAGATCTAAACATAGTTGCAGGCTGGTGACCAGCAAACTTTTTCTGGAAAGAGCCCAAGAGAAAATATATCAGGCTTTGCGAGCCATACAATTTCTGTCACCGTGACTCAAGTCTGCCATGATAGTGTGACAGCAGCCATAGATGATACGTAAACAAAATAGGTGGGGCTGTCTTCCAAGAAAATTTTATTTTCAAAAACAGGTGGTGAGCAGAGTGTGGCCCATGGTCTGTGGTTTAGTGCCCTGTCACAGGCCACTGCATTTTGGACAGTTTGCTTTGCTGCAGTGAATAATGGGGACACCCTCCCATGGACTTTTCATTATTCCACGTGTCCTCATTCTTGAGAACAGTCCTCTGCTATCACTTCGTTCCTGATGGCTCCCTGGGGTGGGGTGCCCTCATTTCTCAGGCCTGGCACTTGCAAAGTGACAAAGTCAGCAGCGTGTTTTTAGCTGCCCTGTTGAGAGGTTCCAGGAGGGCCAAGAAGAAATGGCGGTAGAAGTGCTCCTTTCGCAGGAAGTGAAAATTGCCAGCAACCAAGTTCCAAATGAGTGGAGGAGTCTCTCTGCTCCTGGCCTTGGACCCCATGGCTCCGTGAAGTCTGAGCGGGATGACTGCAAGCTGCATAAGAGGCTGCTGAAGTTAGTGTAATGGAAATCGTGTAGCCTGATCGTCTTGTTCTGTCATTAGAAAGACTCAGCTGTCCCCATAAAAGGGTGGCTTCTGACCCACCAACCCACGCGTTGCCCAGAAGCCTCCGATTTCCCGGACTTTCTACTAGAATTCCTAAAACTCTAAGTCATGGTTTTCAAAGATCAGAATTATTACATAACGAAGGGTTAATCATCCAGGAAATAGGGAGTCCTGCCCTGGTGTTATTTCAGGCGCTAGCTGGCTGTCGACCTGGTGGATAATGGTGCCTTGACTCTGGGATCAAGCTGCCAGGAGCAAGTCCTGCCTCCTGTCCACTTAATCACTGCATGACCTTGGGCAATTCATGCAATATTTTAAGGCCGAATTTCCTCAGGTATCAAATGGTGATAATAATGGTATTTACCTTTACTATTTTTGTGATGATTGTGAATGACATCATCCGTGTGCCTGGCACATTCTAAACATTAAACATTAGTCAAGAGACTGATGTAGCTATTATAGTTATGAACTCACTGTCAGTCAAGTCAATAGTTTCCTCATTTCTGAGATTTTTATGGAATATTTATTTTATTCCCTAAAGTGTTCCCACCTCTGCATCTCATTGAGTTGCTTACAATATTTTGGGAACAGGCAGCACGGTAATAATTAATCTCAATTTAAAGGGGAGGAGATTGAGTTTGAGTGCTAGGGTATTCTTTTTGTCCCCATTATCTTCATTCCTGTCCAACGAAGTTGGTAAGAGACACGTATACTTGTTCCATATCCTCAGTTTACAGGTTTATGAAAAGAGGCAGGGACTTGGGGGAGTGCAAGAAAGAACTAACTAACATTTAAGTGCTGCAGGACGGTTCCCCAGGAAGCAGACTCAGAAGATTTGTGAAGTGGGTCCATTGAGAAAAGCTCTGTGGACGACAGCTGTGGGGAAGTGCCACCAGCAGGCCTGGGCGGGGTGTACTTGTCCTCAGTCCTTCCCCCTGGGGAGCTCTGAAGTTGGAATGACCCTGCAGGGTTGACCCAAATGAGGCCATCAGGTTGGGCCTTTAAATCTACACATTGACCAGTCATTGGCAACTGACCTTGGGCAAGGCTGCTGTCTTTAGATGAGAACAATTCCTGGAGGGGACACTTAGCTGTGAGCTCTCGGCTGTCACCATGGGAAGTTTTGGGGGGATCTGGGTAGTGTCCCACAGTGTTCACTACATACAGGTTCTACTGTGCATCAGGCATTGCGTTACGAACTTTCCCATACATCATTTTAGTTCAACCTTACAACGAACCTGCAGAGTAACTAATGAAGAGAGCTATAGTATTTTCAGTGCCTTCTGTAAGTCCAGTGGTTTACAAACTGTAGTTCATACAACTTTCTTAACAGCTCATCAAGGTTGGAATGACTTGTAGCATCTGGTGGAAGAGAAATTGGCAGTTTGGAAAAGCCAAGCTGGCACTCAGGGACATCAGCCCAACTTTGTCTCACTTCAGAGCAGAATGCCTCCCACTGGGCGGTACCGATTTATTTTACAGCTGAGGACCTTGAGGTTTAGAGAGCCGGAATGACCATCCTGAGGCTCAGAGCCAGTCAACTCAGAGTTGGGGCTTTGCTCAGGTCAGTGGGATGCCCTTTCCCAGGGACCATGCTGCTTTGCGTAAGTGATAAAGTTGTACGTTGGGAAACAGGAGGAAGACCATGATGCAGTGGACAAAAAAGGCAGCTAAGATGCAGCTCCACTTCTCCGAACTCTGTTAACTTCATCCCTGGCACTTCAAGGGTTTTTAAGACTCCCCTGAAAGCCGCAGTTTATGGAGTTTGAGTATCTGACTAGGGCTGGTGCAGAAGGCTTTAGAAAACTGCATCTCTGATTTGGTTCCCCGTTTCCTCTACTCCTGTATCAGCGGTTAGAATGTGCCCACGACGTTGAGGTGGGTAGGGGGAGGCTAGATCTTACTTACTTTGGGAATACAAATTTACAAATGAAGTCTGGCGCCTTTGGTGGTGGTGTTTGCTGCACTTGGCTTGCAGTTGGGGACCAGTAGATGGTGCTCGCCCTCTATGCCCAAGGATGCTGTTTGCCGGCACTTGGCTTGCAGTTGGGGACCAGTAGATGGTGCTCGCCCTCTGTGCCCAAGGATGCTGTTTGCCTTGGGCTGGGTTGCCTGCCTCCCTTCTTTGCTCTGTCCTCTATTAACAATATTAAGAGTTGAAAGTTATTGAGAAGTTACTAGGTGCTTGGTAAGTTACTATGCTAAGTAACTTGAACATAGTTTACATAAATTATCTATCCATAAATGATCTCATTTAATTCTTACCACACTCCTTTAAGGTAGGTATGGTTATTCTGAGTTTATAAATGATTATAAGTAATTTGCCAAGTAATAGAGCTAGTTCAGGCCAAACCAAACTAGAATTTAAAGCAGGTGGTCTGATTTAGAACTTGGACCTCTACTGTCTCCCCACTTATTATGTGATGGTGACAATTGGGCTCTGTGGCAGTTTGTAAAGTTGTCTTCATTTTAAAACTCATTATGTTCTCACACACACAAAAAAGTGATGGATGAGTTCATTGACTCAATGGCGAAATTCTTTCACTGTATATGTATATCATCACGTTTTACACTTCAAATATCTTACAATTTTGTCAATTATATCTAAATTTAAAAAACCTAATATTATTATGAAATAAGTGCTGCTATTCTATGTCATTTTATTTTTATTTATTTTTTAAAACAAATCTATATACTTTTTTTTTTAAAGATTTTATTTATTTTCAGAGAGAGGGGAAGGGAGGGAGAAAGAGAGGGAGAGAAGCAGCAATGTATGGTTGCCTCTCACATGGCCCTCACTGGGGACCTGGCCTGCAACCCAGGCATGTGCCCTGACTGGGAATTGAACCGGGACCCTCTGGTTCCCAGCCCGCGCTCAATCCACTGAGCTACACCAGCCAGGGCTCTATGTCATTTTAAAGGTGAGAAGATGGAGGAATAGAAAGGCTAAATAATTGCCAAGATCCTGCTACTTAATGGGACCCAGACTGGAATCCAGATATTCTAGGCCATGAATCCCAAAAATGTTTACCTTCTGAGGGAAAACAGCAATGAGAATATTGGTTCACTTGGACTCATTGGAGTTCTGGGATTTGGGAGACACTCTCAAATTCTCTCTTTAAGCACTTTCTGCCTCATGGAAGAGAACTCTTCCCAGTGGGCTTACTATGCTGGGAGGCAGCCCAGGCTTTGAGTCAAAACCAGGTTCAAATCCTGATCGCTCTCTTTGTAGGACCTGTGTGACTTCAGCTCAGTCTCCCTCCAATTAAACTTCTCTCAGCTTCTGCTCCCTTGGTTGTAAATAAGCTGACATCAGAGATTCAGTCTTGTAGTGATTTTCAGCCTTGCTGTGAGTCCGGGGTCCAGGCAGGGAAGGGGCGTTTAAGAAATGGTGCCCCTACCCGTCCCTCCCAGAGCCCACATGGCAGAAGAAGGCCCAGAAGGAGCACTGGGCACAACTTTTCCTAAGGCATTGGAGTGAAAAAGGACTTTATATTGCAAACTTGGGAGGCAGCGTCTCCAGCAAAAAAATAAAAGTGTGCTCCACCAAGACAAAGGGGAGGCCAGTTTTTGAATACAAAAACTCATGTAGTAGCTCCTAATTAGGTCTATTTTATGTAAATGAGGTATCCAAATTCATATGGTTCTGATTGGTCCAAATTAGCATTCTGATTGGTTGTTATGAAACAGTTCTGATTGGATAGGGTAGATCTGAAGTCGTTGGTTGAAAAGCCAAACCAGGAACTCCTTTATAATAAATAGTTGATGCATCTGAAGTAAGTAAGCAGCGCATAGTGCAGAAATCTGACAGTTTAGTCAGAGTTTCTCCCCCAGTGTACGGAGAACATGAGATGACTTCGAGATTCTCATTATTTATAAAATTTGGGCCTTTGATTGACCCTGGGGAGTCCATATCAGCAGGTAAATTCTTTCTCAGGGTCCACAGATCCTATAAAATGATGCCTCCCTTAGAGCATCATTCAGATACACCAGAATTGTGGGTCTGGTCCTTGATCAGGGCATGTGTAGGAATCAACCCGTAAATGCATAAGTGGGTGGGACAACAAATCTCTGTATGTTCATCCTTCCTTCCCTCCCTCCCTCCCTCCCTCCTTCCTTCCTCTGTCTCTCACTCTCTAAAAAAAAAAAAGATAAATTAAAAAAAATTGATGCCCCCCGCTTTCTGGAGATGCTGAAAGCAGAAATTATTTAATGCATTTATTTGTGGATTTGCTTAATGCCTCTTTCCCCGTTTAGACCAGTACCTTCCAATAGAACTTTTTCTGCTGTGATGGAAATATTCTAAATCTACAATGGCCAATATGGTGGCCCAGAGTCACACAGGGCTTTTGAAAACAGCAGGCCCTTAAATAACTTTTTTTTTTGGTAATAATATTGGAGAGATGCTTAGTAACTTAACTCTTGCTTTTATCAATTAGCCTGTGGTAAAACTGGTTTCGTTATATGTCATTTGGTTTAAAGCTGTAAAAACTGTTGGTGACATTAAGTGAGGACTTACTATCCTTGAAATATGGCTAGTAAAACTGCGGGTCTAGATTTTCAATTTTATTTGGTTTTTATTACTTTAAATAAACATAGCCATATGTAGCTAGTGGCCGCCTTATTTATTGGACAGCAAAGCTCTAGAGGTCCCAGTGATCACTGATGTGAGGTTCAGAGCTGGCATAATGTGTGCCCTTGGAAAGTGTAGATAAATATGTTTCAAATGCGTAAGTGCAAACTTTGTAGCTGTTATTTTTCTGGAACTTGGCAAAGTGGTTGAGGAAAGAGGTGGCTTCTTCAGGTGTAGATGGTTCAAGTTCAGGGCTGAACTTGGTGGTCAGAGGGTGGCACCTACACTTTCCATGGTCTTTTACAGTTCTAGAATCCACCTCTACCTCTCACCCCACTTTCTAGCCCTTCTCAAATTTAAGAGCTGGAATCAATGAAATACAGCATGGGGCAAAAGTAGTTTTATAGTTCACGTGGAAAATAATACAATAATGAATAAATAATAATACAAGAATAAACTGTGTTTCACGTACTCACAACTGTAAACCTGCCTTTACCCCACCCTGTATTTTACTATATTCTTACTTTTCTTTCTTTGTCCAGTAGATGGCGATAAGTCTCTGTCTTTTTTTAAAATCTGGCATTCGCTCCAGCCCTAGTACCAGCTGTGTTGAGGGAGGAGGGCTTTGGGAGTGGTTGAAACAATTCAGACTCAGGAGCCTCCTTTGGGAGGCGTTAAGCACCTCTCAGGGCACAAATAGGTGTTCATCTCCACCCAGAAGGGCTTCTTGGGAGCTCTTATAATCGTGTTTATCCCCAACACAGCAAGCACAGATATAAACTTTATATTTGTAACAAAAGACCTTCAATTTTGTTCCCAGAACAAGGATATATATAGGGGCCTAGTCTTCATGGTTAAGACGTGAACCCCATCTCACAGTACTTTGCAAGGCGTGGACATGTCTTAGTGGAATTTGGGCCACACCTGGGAGCTTCTTAGCAAGGCAGACTGTGGAATCAGAATCTGCATTTTAACAAGCAACCCAGGTGACTCATATTCATTCAAGTTTGAGAAGTTCTGGCCTACAGGATCTCAGCTGGAAATGATTTCTCCCACCAACCCATAAATAGTTCTATTTAATTCAGTGGGAAATAACAAGCTAGCATTGTCATCCTGTGTCATATCTGCACAAAATTCCTAAAGGACATTTGTATATTGTCCTATTTGGTCGCTGTACCTTTCCAATAAGACTTTGGCTCAATCTCATTTATAGCTGCGGTAAGGCGACACGGAGGTGTGGGAGTATCCAGGAGAAACGAGACATGATCTCAGGTTTTCCAAGTCCATAGTGATTGGATTTCAAATTAGGAATAGATACAGTAGCTAACATTCAGTGCACACTGTGGACCAGGTCATATGCTAAATGCTAAATATATTATTTCGTATAATCCTTATAATTCTAAGGTGAGGGTACTAGTATTGTCACCGTTTCACAAATCAGAAAACTAAAACGTAGGGAGGTCAATACACTTGCAAAAAGCCATGCAGCTGCTAAATAAACAATTGATTTAGAATTATAACTCAAGCCAGCGTGACTCCAAGCCTGCGAGGTTAGACACGACAGCTTCCTCTCTCTCTGAGGGCTGCCTGAATTCCTTGTGTGTATGTCATTTTGAAACACTTGACTATGATTCTAATCTTTGAGTAAATCATTCTTTTGAGCTTAAAATTGATAATTATACCAGGACAGTTTCTTCTTCCCCACTGTTTAGTACCTTTTCTTAGTACTTGCATTCGTTTCCTGGGGCAGCTGTAACAAAGTACCACAGACAGAATGGCTTAAAACAATAGAAATGTACTCTTCCCCAGCCCTGGAGCTAAGAAGTAGGAAACCAAGGCATCAGCAGGGCCACGGTTCCTCTGAAGTTTCTAGGAGAGAATCCTTCCTGCTTCGTCCTAGCTTCTGGTGGTTTGCGAGTAGCTCTTGACTTGCAACTGCATTCCTCTCATCTCTGCCCTTGTTTTCACAGGGCATTCTTCCCTCCTGTTGCCTTAAGGGCCCACCCCACCCTAGTATGACCCCTGCTTACCTAATTACATCTGTCATGACGCTCTCTCTAAATAAAGGCTCATTCTGTGGTACCGGGGATTAGGACTTCAGCTTTTTTTTTTTTTTGGATGGAGGGGGCGCACAATTCAAACTATAACAGCCTCTCATAAGGTAGAAAGTGTGTTCTAGAATCAGAGTGTCAAGGTTCAAATCCTGCCTCTGCCACATAAGCTGGGTGACTTAGAGCAAATTGCTTAGACTATCTGACCTCCACTTTTCTCCTGTCAATGAGGAGACCCTCGTAGGGTTGTTGTGGATTAATGCACCTAAAGCACCTACTCAGAACCATGTTGTAGGAGGAACGGCTGGTGCCTCTCCCAGATCTCTTTGCCAGCTGGTGCACCTGTTCCGAGCCATGGCTACCAGCTCACACCAGTGACTTTCTATGTACTGTCCTTGGCTGCCAGGACCCACTTTGTTGGAGATGCCTGGGAGGTTGACCCCAATCCCCCCGATCCCCACCCCAGGTGTACTGACCAAGGTGAGACTTACCTGAGACCACATCCTTGCTCAGTACTTTCCTATTGCCGCACCTCTTCCAGTCCCTCCTGACAGCATGGCCTCAATTGCTAGGCGCATCTGAATCCCTGCCTCAGGCTCTGCTTCTAGAGGACCTAACTCAAGACCAGTGCCAAGGATGAAAGCATGAGATTGATGTTATCATTTTCAGGGAGCCAGGAATTAGCCTACCAATCTTCCTGCCTTTTTCATGATTTGCTACAGCAATTATGTTTTCTTTTTCCTGCTATTAATCTTCTAATGCCAAGAATGGCGAAGTTTTTCCCACACACATCCACTCATTTCTGGGCTGAGGCTGTCCAGTCCACACCCAGGGGAGGCTGGTCCTCCATGCCACTGCTCGCTTTGTGAGTGTGTGCAGACCTGGAGCATTGCTCTTCAGTATACGAACCTCAGCTCTGGGCTGCAGTGAGTGTTTCCCTGCTTCACTGTGTCATCCCGTTTCCCAGTGCTTGCTCCTCTGTCATTTGTATAGAGAGCTGTCTTTTTTGTAACAGAGCCAGGAGTTAGAAATTGTTGTTGGCCTAGTCAAACACAGTTCAACCTGTCTGTCTTCCTGCTGGCTGGGTTCACCTTAGCCCCGGCTGTATTGTCATCTTCATAATAGCATAATATTGTCATCGTCATCGTCATCCACTCTGTGAATGACTCATGTGTGGTAGACAGACAGTAGATAGTATCTGTGATAAGATGGGTATTAGTTCTAACTTCCTGAAACTCTCCGAAATGGTGAGTGACATCCTCATTTTATTAACAAGGTGCAGAAGGTTAGAGAAGCTAGGTCATTTGTGGTCATGCAACGGCTGAGTCAGACTTTGAATCACAATCATCCAGTGGGGAGCTGAGTGTTACTCTCAAGTTCCTCAGGGAACCTGCATTCTCTGGAGCAATGAAACCATGAACCACTGATTTTCTTCCCATGAAAGCACTTTTAAGAGCTGGTGTTCTAGGCCGTTCCTAGCAGGGTGAATTGATAACTCCATGAACATTTCCTTTCCTTTTCTCTCAAGCCTGGGCTTAAAGTTTCCCCAAATCTATCTATCTATCTATCTTTCTTTTTTTAAATAATTACTTTATTGTTGTTCAATTACAGTTATTTGCAACGTCTCTTCTCCCCTCCTCCCTTCCCTCCCAACCCCTCCTCCCCCTCCCCAAATCTTTCTACTTCTATCTGGCATCTGATGCTTCATTGAGTTTCTGCCCCACCATTCTCACCTCTGCCTCATTCCTCAAGCCCCAGGCAAATTCGCACATATTATTCACACTTTTCCTTCTGTCCCTGAGATTTCTGTTTCTCTAGCATTCCACTTATGTCGCCCAAGTTCTAAAAATTCATGAAATGTGCATTTGAAGACCTACATTTAAGTCAGGGCATATGAGATTCTTGCTTGCCATTGACATTGAGAAGGGGGTATAGTGGTTGTATCATTTCTCATAGTTTATTTATAAGGATGCCTTGGAAAACCCTTATTAATTAAACTTCTGAACAATGCCTCCTTCTTTCTCCTTCCTTGAAGCCCAACCATTCATTAGGATTACATTATTCTAAAATTACCATTTGGAAGCAACCTGTAGCAGATATCTGAATTACTTAACAAATCATAGGAGTTCCTTGAGATGGCATAGGGAAAGGCTTTGCAGATGAAAACATCCGTGAATGAACTTGTCACTCACAGCAGTTCCCAGTCAGGCGCCTTCCCTGATGAGCCCCAGCCTCTAGCCCCTTGTATCACCCAGTGTCTTGGTGGGTGGGTGTCAGGCTCTTGACGACTTATAGAGGGTGAACATCTGATCAATGCAATGTGAATGCAATGTAAGTCAACTGCAAAGTAAACCTAGAAATCCTGCAAAGGGTGTAGGATTTCATGAAGTCAATGGAATTGATATTAGGAGGCTGTCTGAATGGCACGCATCCAAACAGGATTGCAGAGAACCCGTAGTTAGTAGTTGAAGCAGGACAGTGGAGGGGGATGCCTGAGCTTCTTCAGGAGAAAGTGATTACAATATAAGTTGCGTAAGAGAGTCCCTCAGAAGCATTGAGGAAGACTTTAAATGTTTTCCAAAATGACTCTGATTCCCTCCTGCTGTGAAAGTTAAATATGAAATCAAGACCGCTCCATTGTGCAATCACAAAATTGTGTGGAAAATTATGCCAAAGGAATCAATACAAGATTTCTTCTTTGTTCTGGAATAATAATGACTTAAATTAGGTTAAATATAAGCAAACATGAATCAATTTCTGTAACTTTTCATTTCAGTTTTTAATAGAGCCCCCCTAACTCCCCATAAACCTATTTGTCACTATTTACTGTGTCATTTTGCTTTCCTTTTTCTGCAGACCAAGGTCAATTGTCCTTGGGGACCAGAGAACCTGCCCACAGGAAGCTTATGGTCTCATTGGTGAGGCTTTCCTAACACACTGGATACAGGGCAGTGATGAGAGAGAGAGGATCCCTTTGCCAGGTTGCAACTACAGTTCAGCTGGGGAAGGTGTGGGCTGGAAAAGGAATGCGAAAATGTCACTTGCAATCGAGACCTGCAGAATCCTGAGCCTTGTTCCTGGCCTCGCTTTCTTTGGCTCCTGATATGACTCTCGCCTTGTACACAAATCTCCCTGCCTGTCAGTAACTTGTTGACAAGGCTCTTTTCCTCGGCTTCCTAAGGGAGTGCATGAAAAGCACGTTGGGAATTCAGCAAAACACTGGGACTCTAACTGCTCCTGAATGAGACGGAATTAGAAAATGGCTTCAAATTGGAAACTTAATTTTCAATTAGTGTACATTCAGGCAGGAGTGGGAGGGATTAAAGGATGGCAGCTTGTTTGGTTAACACGCATTTTAGAAGACATGCTTGCGAGCTATTAGCGTCCGCCTCCCCTCCCTTCGCGCTGCTCTCTGAGTGCTCCCGCCTCTGTGAAACTGACTCAGACGCAGATGGCAGCCGCCACAGCCCTAGCCACAGGAAGTGGGAGGCAGCCTGTCGCCTCTGAGGCGGGCTTATGTGTGTCACCCTTGCTGTGGACCCTGTGAGGCCACAGGTAAGCTTTCGCCTCTACAGATACGTGCCCTTCTGATGGCTTTAAAAAACTTTCTCTCCAACATATTTGATCATAGTATGAGGCTCACTACTGGACGCACATACTCAGCGTAAGGTCTAAATTTGGGGTTTGTGATGAGAGAGTGGGGTCGAATGGGGCAAGGGTGAAAGCCACAGGAGAGAGGTGTGAAGCTGGCTGTAGACGGCAGAGGCTGCTGCTACATGTCATCATTCATGTCATCAGGGACATGTATGGTCTTGTGTGTCCTCCGCTGCCTGTCTTCCTGTTTTCACACAACTCTCGTCCTTCTCCTCCCTTTCCCCTTTTCCTAATCAGAATACATCACCAGGCTCAGAGTGTTCTGACAGTCGCAGCCTATTCCCCTGTTTTCTCCCAACACTTTGGTCCCCGCAATGAGTTAGCTGTGGTGATTCAGTGTCTCCAAAGTGCTACCTCAATTAACATGTGCGCACTTAACGTGGTGTGTTTACAAGCACCGTAACGGAAAATCATTAATTCAGGCAGCAGAGCAATAGCTTCATTAGGAACTCCGTCCTGTCATTAGTAGGCTGGAGGGAGTGTGCTCCCGTGATTAAACATGGCACTTCGGACGTCACAGCAAGGCTGCTTTCTTCTTGGCAGGTGCTTTTCGTCTTTTCATCTTCCAGCTCTTCTCCGACCCAGCAAAGCTGGCTGCGAATGTTGGAAGCAAGTGTTTCATTTTTATAACAGACAGGGCCACTGGCTCCGCAGATCTGGCACTAGGGTTTTCCTGGCTTCATCCTTGACCTTGGCTCACATCCCAGCCCCAACCTCCTGGTGACATCTGCTCGCTACAGATTGGCCAGAACAAGCTCCAAGGGCCTTTCCTGAAGGCTCTCTCTCTCAGTGAGAGCAATCCTAGGCTAAGGTTTGCACCCCTTTCTCAAAGGCTTGGGTGTCTTCCGTCACCCCTGGTGGACTCCTTCCCAAGGTCAGACTCCTCTCCAGAGAAGTGGCCATCATACACTGTTTCTTCGTTAGTCTTATCATGCCAGTGAGCCACTCTTGTTAATCCTCTTTCTCTGCCAACCGAGCTGTAGGCAGTTTCCAAGAAGTGTTGCATTTAACTGAAGAAAGGAAGAGAATGAGAAAATTAGTGGCTTAAATGCTAACACAAGCTTCCAGACTAACAAAAAGAGAACGGGAGGAAGTTTTGAAAAACAACTTCTGCTTCACAAATACCGGTGAGTCCTGATAGGCCAGAAGCAACTGACTTACAGAAATGAAACTGAAAACTAGGATTTTGGGGTTTGGGGGTGGTCATAGAAGTCTTGTAATCTTTTTATTATATGAAGGTGAAGAGGCCCAAAGTTATGACCAACTCTGACTTAAAGAGGCTAAAGAGTGTGCCCAAGTAACTCCCTAGGGAAAGGTAGAGAACGGTCTCCAGCCCAAAGCCTGACATTCTTCCTGATTCCTGCTCTATGCAACACACCACACAGCCCGCCTCTTCTTTCCCTTTGTGAAAGCGGTTGAGGTTTTTGGTGAAGATGTCAAAGCTCACCTACTTAAGATTTTTAAAAATGTCAGGGTTCTTCCCAGGATTTAGAGGCATTGATCCTCATAACACCCCTAGGAGTTTCATACAATTAAATATTATTTTTCCTTTGTAAGTGGAATTAACAGCACAGATCGGTTAAATCACTTGCTCAAGTCACACAGCTAGAAAGTGGCAGAGTCGGGACTTGAACCTGTGCCATTAGGGTTTGTGGTATGTGCATTAAACCATCATGCTATTTCACTTGTGACAGGTGGCCAGATGCCGTTATGGGACTTAAGGGGTTTTGGAAAAGCCTGTTCAATTTCCTCAAATACTTTGCCAACCTGTTGAATAATGACCTAGATTGATGTAATTCAACGTATTGGTTTTACCGTTAAAAATGGAAATAATTCTGGCAACAGCATTCTATTAATATTGACTAGTAAATTGCCCTTAATGTCAACTAGTATTTCTTAAGTGCCTACTATTTGCTCTAGCTTATTTACTTGCTACATTAGTACCATGAAATGGGTGGTATAAACTCCATTTGACAGGTGAGGAAACTAAGACTCAGCTAGGCTATGTGATTGCCAAAGTCACAGGGAAATAAAATAGGCAAGCCAGGACTTGAACTAGACCTGCCTCATTATAACCCTGGTGCTCTCTGGAATCCTTGCAAATGAAATGAACCTGTCAGATGTCTGCTGGCTGGCAGAGCAGGTTTTAATAGGGAAGGGAGTTGGAAGGGCATGGCAGTGTCCTTGCAAGGATAAAAGTGGGATTCCTCGAAGGAAAAAAGGGCAGACGCAGAAGTCTCTTTTAGAAAGTTTTAGTTCTCTCATTTTGCTGCCTAGAGAGAAGGGAAACAATTACTTAGCTAACGTTTTGGGAGGCTCTGGCAATTAAGGTGTTAATATCCTGTGTAGTTACAATTATGCTGTACCTACCAATTACGGGAAAACTCATCATTTTACGGTAATGTAATTACATTAAATAGCACCAGTCATGTCAGCGCAAAGACTGCGGCGGCCTCTAATTATCCGCTGTACCCAGACACCTCAGCCTGGATCAGGAGTAATTGGTGTAATGCAGTTTTGCATTTCAGGGTTGGCCCCAGCTTTCCTCTGAAAAGATTTTCTTGCTTTCTGATCCTCCCTGGTGTGTGTGATTCAGCTGTGTTTGTGATCTGGAAGCAGATGCGATGTGAACATGCCCAGTCGAGGCGTGGTAGCATTTCCCCAAACAAGAAAGGATTTGGGAGGCCACTTTCTCTTAGAGGTGGTGAGCCCTTTGAAGGCCAGAACTCTCTTTCTTCTTTTTTCTCACCATGGCATGGGGCAGAGAATGAGGATAGCTAACTTTTCCTGCGTGTCTCCCATGTACCAGGGGTGATGCTGGGTACTTCACATGTTTTACTATTAATTCTCAAAACAACTCTATAAAGGAGATATTGAAAAGAACTAAGGGCCAGAGAGATGAAGCAACTTGCCCAAAGCCATAGAATTAACAAGTAGTACAGACAGATTCATTCTTTTCCCCAAACCTGTGCTCTTCCCACTCCTTCCTAGTAGGTGACTAATAAATATTTATTAAATGAAGATTGGAGGAGGCTACACATATTTGCATGTGAGGATGGTTGTACACTTCCTGGTCCATTTCATCAACTTCTTCAGAATTAGACCTCTAGTTTGGTTAATTTCTAAAAACTCTCCTTTCCTTCTTACCTGAAAATGCAAATTCAATTCTTTCCAGGATTTGGAGAATGGCTCCCAGTGATTGGTGTATGTATGCATGCACATTTAAAAAAGTCAATCAATTGTTAAGTTAACCTGAATGAATATCCTCGGGGAAGACCCAGGTCTTAGGAGGGAAAACTGAGCTGCTGTGAGGTGAAGAGCCCAAAGCTATGATAAAGCTAAAAGTGGTCATATTTTTCTTCTCTCTTTGATATCTGGATGTGGCAGTGATCTGATTTAAAAATGAGGGGAGCGCGGCAGATGGTGCGATTTATACTCACATATAAAATGCTTTTCCCAAGTGATGTGGAGTCCCTGGTGGGGTTTTTAAGTTTGTGTAATAACAGTGATTATTTTGTTGTATTTCATAGACGGTGTTTTGGTCATTCCTGAGTGATCCCTTCTCACCTGAAAGCAGCCAAGGCAAGAATAGACACCCCCATTTAAGAGGGGGGAAAATGGGAATGGAGATGATTAAACAACAGAGCTGCCTTGGGAGGCATCGGCACAGCCACTGGGGCCCTGAGAGCCCAGCCCGATGGAATTCGGTTTACCCTCAATGGGCACAGCCATTATTGCAGCGGAGGCCAGTAAATGACATGCACCAGCAGCGGGATTTAGAGCTTCCTGCTGACTGATGGGCCTCACCTTTTCAAATGAATTTTCTTTGCTTCTAGAAAGTCTCCTCAGAGAGGCGTTTATTGGTCTCTGTGGAGTCAGAGAAGTTTGGCTTTTCTGTTCAGAACTTAGGATAGTCAGTCAACCTGCGACGGGGCTTCTTAATTCATGTCTAGGAGAGAGAACTGTT
Source organism: Micronycteris hirsuta (assembly GCA_004026765.1). Taxonomy (NCBI): domain Eukaryota; kingdom Metazoa; phylum Chordata; class Mammalia; order Chiroptera; family Phyllostomidae; genus Micronycteris; species Micronycteris hirsuta. Next base: position 74,898 of record PVJI01000173.1, on the reverse strand, counting down.
AGTTTGGGAAACCCTCAAGACGTTTCACGGAGAGGGTAAATTAGGTTGCTGTGAAGGGCCTACTCTTCCACCCGGAGAAGCTGGGGGCAAGGTGGGGAGCTGGAACCTGGAGGAGAGAGCATTTCTCTCTCAAATTCTCTAAAAACGGCTCCCACGGGAATGCTCCCGGCACTGCTGTGGACCCTGGAATAACCAGATATCCAGATAAAGGCATAAAATGTTCAGTGTTAACCAAATTTCCTCGATAGCTTGATCTCGATTGTTGACTATCTCATTCAAAAAATCTTATTGTCTCCTTTTTATCTTCATAGTAAACAAGGCTTGTGGTAGAATTCTGACAGCCACGGTGGATGCACAGGACAATAAAAGACCACCCCCCTTCCGAACCCCCCTCCCTTGATGCTCCCCATCACAGCCTTCAGGACTAACGACTATGGACCGTTTCTTGTGTTATCCAGCTGAGATCATTTTAAATAAAAGCAAGCATATATTTATATATGTATAAATCTTACTCTTCATACATTTCCACACCTTTAAAAAAGAATTAACACTGTGTCTTGGGCATGTTCTATATCATTAACCATAGATTTAGCTGTTCATTTAAAATTTATTGCAAATCATTATAGTGCACAGATGTACCATTATTTACTTCCACTCCTATTGTCACACATTTTGGGTGGTGGTCAGGGTTATTTTTGTTTCTTCATCACATTGAAAAGTGTTGTTGTCCTGGCAGACAGTGTCCCCTGCATATTGTTTTGTGCCAGGCAGTTTTACAAACCTGAAGACCAGAGCTGAAAGTATCGCCACAGGTCAGAAAGTTCAAGTTCCGTTCTTTGCAGGAGAGAGAATTGAGATCAGAAGGAAGAAGAGAAGTGACTTTCTCAGGATTATACATCCAATTATGGTGTAGCCATCTCTATAAATCCTGATCTCTTTACGCCGGAATCTTCTGGGTTCTGAAATTTAAGTGAATGTTGAGTATTCCTGGAAACAGTTTGAAGGCTGCCTTTGCCATGCTAACATCACGCCGTTTTCCCTTGTGGGTGCTGAACACAGGCGTGCATGCCGTGACAGGCTGTGCCCTGCGCAAAACCTCCCAGACTGATAGGTGAGCGAAGGCTGGACCAGGAGGTGAGAGTGGCTGTGCCAGCTAAGCCCTGCGCTGGGCCTTGGTGCTGCACCTTAATGGCTTTCCCAGACTGGACCCCTTCTCAGAATTGCCCAGGGCCACCGTGCAGGCTGGCAGGTCAGTGCATGTTTTGCAATGATACAGTCGCATCCATTTGAGTGGAAATCGAGTTTCAGTGTTGTTTGCACTTTCTCACCCAGTCTTCCCTAGGACTGACAGTTTGCATTTGATAGACAACTGGGTAGGATTAAAGCTATTAATAGCATAAGGTCACGGGCAGCTTACATTTTTAAAAAGTATATTTATTTATTTTTATTTTTCAACTACAGTTGACATACATTATTCTATTAGTTTCAGGTGTATGCCATGGTAATTCAACATTTCTATACTTTATGAAGTGATCACCCTGATAAACCTAGTGCCCACCTGACACCATAAATGTTATTACATTACTATTGGCTGTGTTCCCTTTTCTGTACTTTACATCCCCATGACTATTTTGTAACCACCACTTTGTACTTCTTAATCCCTTCGCCTATTTTACCCGCCCTTCAACCCTCCTCCCCTCTGGCAACCATCAGTTTGTTCTCTGTATCTATGAGTCTGTTTCTGTTTTGTTTGCTTATTTTGTTATTTAGATTCTGCATGCAAGTGAAATCATATGATATTAGTCTTTGTCTGACTTATTTCATTTAGCATAACATCCTCTAGGTCCATTCATATTGTTGCAGGTGCCTTTATTCTTTTTTATGGCTGAGTCAGATTCCATTGTGTACATGTACCACCTCTTCTTTGTCCATTCACTCATAGATGGATGCTTAGGTTCCTTCCATCTCTTGGCTGTTGCAAATAATGCCGTGATAAACATAAGGGTGCAAATATCTTTTCGAATTTGTGTTTAGGATTTCTTCAGAAAAATCCCCAGAAGTGAAATAGCTGGGTCATATGGTAGTTTTATTTTTAATTGTTTGAAGAGCCTCCAAACTGTTTTCCTTAGTGGTTGCACCAATCTGCATTTCACCAACCGTGCACAAGAGCTCCCTTTCCACCACATCCTCACCAACGTTTGATGTTTTTTGATTTATTGATGATAGTCATTTGACAGATATGAGGTAGTATCTCATTGTGGTTTTAATTTGCATTTCTCTGATTAGTGACATTAAGCATCTTTTCTTAAGGTCAGATGTATGTCCTCTTTGGAGAAATGTCTATTCATGTCCTCTGCCCATTTTTCAGTTGGATTGTTCATTTTTTTGCTGTTAATTTGTACGAGTTCCTTATATATATTTTGGATATTAACCCTTATTAGATGTATCACTGGTGTTATCTTCTTCTGTTCAGTAGGTTATCTTTTCATTTGGTTGATGGTGTCCTTCATTGTGCAAAAACTTTTTAGTTTGATGGTGTCCTATTTGTTTATTTTTCTTTTTTCCCTTACCCGAGGAGCCATCTACCAAAAAATTATCCTAAGAACAATGTCAAAGAGTTTACTACCTATGTTTTGTTTTAGGAATTTTATGGTTTCAGGTCTCACAATCAAGGCTTTAAGCCATTTTGAATTTATTCTTGTCTATAGTGTAAGAAAGTGGTTCAGTATCATTTTTTACATGTATCTGGACAGGTTAAACTTAATAGCTGAGTGTGGCTGACAGGTCCCTTGTGAGCAGAAGGTATTCTTTATTTCTTTGTGGTTTGATACTCAGTTTTCTGGAGCTAATGATGTTCCTGACTTTTGAAGCAACTGGTCCTGTTTGGGGTGAGCCTCTTTTTCAGACAGGGTGTGGCCTGGGCCTGCACACCCCTCACTGCCTGCCTCCCCCGTGTCCCCCACTCTGCCTCTGAGCTACGGGTCCATAGGCTCATGACATGTGACAACAATTCAGCTAAAGACGCTTCACCCCATCAGCCCTTGAAAAGCTATTCTACTTTTGGATACTGATTCCTATTTTTAGTGTAATGACCTAAAAAAAAAAAACTTTAAAACACACACACTAAACAACCTATAAGGAGTAATATTCCAGTATGACATTTGCAGACAGGTATACCAATTTATTAGACCAGACAGTTTCTGGTCAGAGAATATATGGGACCCTAGGACTCATGTACCATGTTTGGGTGACCCCACCATGTTTTCTGTGCTCATAGGCTCGGTGAGAGGGAGGAGGAATTCACATCAACTAGGATGCCTCGATATGTTAGGTACGGGCATTATTTCTCTGTGTTTAGAAGCCTTCCTGTGTTTGGACTTTATTTTACTTGAAATATAGCATTCTGGGCTATAACAGTACTTTGAGTGCACTTGGATGAAGCAAATGGTGTAGAAGGGAGAATGCGCCTCTCCCAGAGCAGGCTCCCACTCACCTCCTTTGCCCTTTACCACCTGCTCTTTATCCCGTGGGGCATGTAATACACTTTGCTTGCACCGTGTCTCATGTACCAGTTGTGTTTATTTTCAAATGCTTGTTTATTACTTGTACAAACTTGACCTCCCTGTTCAACCGATATATTATTCTAGCTGCATAAATTGTTTGGATATCACTGGTCAGAATGAAGTACACTCAAAATTTTTTTCCATTAAAGTGAATGTAAATATTGTTTCATTTAATGGCAGGACTTTCAGGAGTAAATTAGAGTCATTAATCAAGACACAGGTGTCCTGGATCATGGCCCCTTGCAGTCAGGAATCATAGTTTTTTCATTTTTATATCAATGGCACTGTATGCTAGTGTATAGTAGGTGCTCAGTAAAAGTTTGTAGGATGAATAGATGTATCCTCTTTACAAGACTGCAGGGGAGATATTTGTAGGTAGACACTGTAGAGGTTATGCAGTAAAATTTCTCCTTTTCAAAAATGGGTATGGCTTTGGGTGTGTGCTTGTTTGAATTGGCCAGAGCAATGAAGTAAATTGACTAGAAATGGAATTTAGAAATGTGAATATTTACTTTGCATGGGAATCATTTTATTTTTATTTTTAAGCATAGTTGGTATACAGTCTTATATTGGTTGTATTAGTTTCAGATGTACAATATACTGATTCGACATTTTTCATGTGTGATCACCCTACTAATTCTAGTAATCATCTGTCGCTGTGAAAACTTATGACAATATTATTGACTCTATTCCCCTTCATTTTCACCCACCCCACCCTCTCTTTAGTCTCTATTTTTATAAGTCTGTTTTTGTTTTGTTTTGTTTGTTCGTTGTTTTATTTATTTTAATTTTACATAATAAGTGGGACCATATGGTAATTTTCTCTGCTTGACTTATTTTACTTAGCACAATACCCTCTAGATCCATTCACATTGTCACAAATGGCAAGATTTTATTCTTTTTTATTGCCGTGTAATACTCCATTACATATATTTATACCACATCTTCTTTATCCAATGTCTGTTGATGGACCCTTAGGTTGCTTCTCTATTTTGGATATTGTAAATAATACTGCAAAGAACATAGGGCATGTATATATCTTTTTGAATTAATGTTCTGGATTTCTTTGGATAAATATCCAGAATTGGAATTGCTGAGGGGTATGGTGTACCCATTTTTAGTTATTTGAGGAATTTTCATTCTGTTTTCTATAATGGCTGCACCAGTTTGCAGTCCCTGCAACAGTGAATACACAAGGGTTCCCTCTTTCTACATCCCCACCAACACATGTTATTTGTTGACTTTTTGATAATGGCCTTTGTGCTGGAATGATTTAATGTTGCACTATGGTTTGCTTATGATGCTTGGGAAAGAATAATTTTTGGATGCTGAGGTGGGTTACTCCATGAGGAAGGTAAAAGAAAGAAATAGTGGAGTGATTGTAGAGCAAGAGGAGTGGAAGAAGCATGAGATGCTGGATAATGGCTGTCAGGAGGGGCTGATCAAGGCTAGGGAGCAGCCGTCTATGAAAGCCTGGAAAGCTATGGAGCTTGAGAAAGGGAGCAAAGGCATAGAGCTGGGGACAGAGCTGGTTCTGGGAGATTTTCAGGCAGCAGGGAGAGGAAGGGATCAGAAAGCATTAACTTGCGGAACTGTTAGGGAGGTGGTGGAAAGGTGGCTCAGCCTGAAGACGCTGCAAGGTCTGGGCTTTGCTTTTCTAATGAAAAAGAGAAGTGGAAAGAGAGGAAAATAGAGATGTGTAGAGAGATAGAGACACAGAGGGATGGAGAGAGAGAGATACACAGATCAAAAGCGAGAAAGAAAGACAGAAGGAGGAGGGATGGAAAGAGAAGAGGAAGGAAGAGAGGGAGGGAGAGAAAATGAAAATAAAAGCAAGACAAGAAGAAACAGAAACAGAACAAAGACCAAGACAAAGAGATACTGCTCTGAGAAGGCAAGGTCGTGATGGACCCAGGAAGTGAAGCTGATTAATAACTTGATGAAAGAGTGGGGGTCAGCCTTAATGTTGTCTCCTAAGGAGGGCTGTGCCCTTGGCCTCTGGCTCTCTATGCCTCGGTTACAAACTCTTATTCTCCAGCTGACTAACTGCATAGACCTCAGGCTGAAGAGACACAGGCTAGCCAGAGGCACTTTTTAAAGATGTGAGAAGCCAGGGAATTAAGGCCTTAGTCATGAGAGGGAAAGAGGCAAGCCAGCCAGCCAGCAGTCACTTATTTTTCTGATGGAGGTGGCAGGAAGGCCGCTGCTTTGAAAATATCCCCAGAACCCTGGGTGATGTTTGTTTTCGTCATTGGTTTTTAGATTAAAACCCATTATTATGGTAAAGAGGTTTCTCTTTTCTGGGTATAGGTTGGGATGAGGATCTTCCTGTTAGAAGTTGGGAGCCCAGGGCCTTTCTTATGCTTTGGCTGCTAAGTGTCTGCCTTTGTGCCACTCAGCAAAGTGATAAATCGAAAAGAATGTAAATGGGGAAAACCCAGTGCTTTATCTAATTAAAATGTAGCAGGGCCCTGTGGGATGGGAGACCCTGCTGCTCCCAGGTTTGGCGAGTGGGTAGAATATCTTGCCTCAACTCTGCTGCTGGTGACTCCATGAGACTAGCCTGCAGCTTCTTCTGCCTCTGCTGGAAACAGAACTGCGCTGAGTTTGGGGATGCTTTTCAAAAAGCTTTGGAGAAATGTATCTTTCTTTGCCTCACTTCCTATATCAGAGGAAGAATGGTGAATGTTCCATTTGTGATTTTGTGAAAGTGAGCACTTCAGATTTGAAAGCTTATGCCATTTAGGTGTATTCCTCAGAGTGGGTACAAACTGTTACGTCTAATCTTTCAAGGCCAGCAGACCCCCAAAAGACCACTAAACATGGCAAAACAGAAAATAAATATTTATATTTTGGGCCTGAAAGTGATGAAGGCTATACTGTTTTCCACGGGCCAGAAATCAGCTAAAGAAAGAGGCCTCGTAGCCATTCACATTTTCGTATCTTCAATTTCCATTATCAATTAAAAGACAGTAAACTCTTATCCTGAATAGAAGTGCAATTAGATCCAATAATGAAATCATCAAGTACTACTGAGGTGGAACTTGGCAATAATTAGTTTTTTGATACATAAATACCATTTCCAAATGCAATTTATCCCGAAGCCCAGGCTGCTGATTCAGTTCCCCGTGTCTGCTGTTACAAGGGTATGTGCAGTGAGCTGTGTTCCAGTTCCTCAGGGCTGTGTCTCTCCAGGGAGAATGAAGTGAGATGGCTAACATCGGAAATTTCTCGTCGGACGTGGAGAGGAGACGCTGTGTGGCTCTCCCGGGCACTAGGCTTGGGGACTGTCCCCCCAGGATCTGATTGACATGCGAATCCCTCAAATCAACCTGTTTTCCAAATGCCTATGGAGAAATGTGTCTTCCATGGCCTCATTTCTTATATCCATCAGGAGGAGAGCTGATCCTTTCTTCATATGTTTTTGCTATGTCTGCCTGTTTCTCTTCCCTTTCTGTTTCTCCCCAACACTGCCTTTTCATGTATGTATGTGTGTATGTATTCATTCATTCAATCTTTATTGAGGGTCTACTCTACTGTATTAGGTTCTGGGATGTAGAGATAAAGAAAGTAGACACAGTTGCTGTCCTCAAAGAACTGTTAGTCTAGGATTTGACATTAAAGAAACACTTGTGCCCTGGCTGGTGTGGCTCAGTGGATTGAGCACAGGTCTGTGAACCAAAGGGTTGCTGGTTCGATTCCCAGTCAGGGCACATGCCTGGGTTGCGGGCCAGGTCCCCAGTGGGGGGGACACTCGAGAGGCAAGCACACATTGATGTTTCTCTCCCTCTCTTTCTCCTTCCCTTCCCCTTGCTCTAAAAAGAAATAAATAAAATCTTTTAAAAATAAAATAAACGCTTGTCCATACCATGGTTGTGGTGCTGTGGAGGGTCCTAAGAGAATGCGAAATGAGGGTTCCATCTAAGTCTGGGTTTCAAGGAGGATTTTCCTGAGGAACTGAGAATGCAGCTTTGATCTGAAATAGGAACAGGACTTAGGCAGAGAACTTAGAGAAAACCATCCAGGCAGAGCAAACTCCAGAAGGAAATTTAGTGCAGTATGGAAATGGGGAAAACGCCAGTGAGGCAGGAATGGAGGAAAAAACAATCAAGGGGACCAGTGAATGAGATGAGGCTGTGTCTAGAGAAGGGCCAGTCACTCAGGGCCTTGTAGCCCTTGTTCAAGGGTTTAGGTTAGGAGTTCTGGGAAGATCATAAAAAATAGAGGAGCGATAAGATGTGGACAACTCTTGATGTGCAATCTCAAGTTGATCATTCTTCAGGTGAGTTTTCACCACTTCTCAACATTTTCTGAGGTTCCAGCTGGGAGAGAAGTGCAGCCAGTGGCAGGTCCTGCAGCTGTGTCTTGTGAGGTCAGAATTTCAATGCTCCAGTGTTATGAAGCCCTAGCAATCATACTCAAAGGTACTTCAGGCAAAGGTTAAAGAGAACGTGATGTGGAGTCATCAAATGAGAAAAAGTCTCAGCTTCTGTGTGAATGAATATATTTAAAAAGTGTGGGCAGAGAGATATTTACCCCTCGCTGTCTTCCTAACCCCAATCCACTGAAAAAGTACTCAGGTCATTTTTATTTTCTCCTTTTAAACCATGGTCATTAGAGGGCCTTAAGGCTGTCTGTGGGTTTTTTGTACAAAATTCCAGAGTGAAATATCTGTTGATCTAGTTTTCTAAATGAATGGAGACTATACCTTCAGTTGTCCCAGTCTGTTGATTATAAGAGGGTAGGTTGCTATAACAGAAAGATCCAACATCATAGCAGTTTAAAGAACAACAACAACAAAACAACAAAAAGGGCTGTATCTTGTTCATATAACATTCCTGATGTGAGCAATTCAGCTCACGAGAAAGCTATGCTTATCTTGGTCACTTGAGATCCTAAGTTCCTCACAAGCTGTTACTCCTCTGTCCTTCAGGACAGTGTCATCAGCTGCATAAATGACGCTAGGTCATTGCTACTTTGAGATGCTGGCTGATGAGAAGGTGGACTAGAGCTTCGTTGTTCACAATCCCAGATATCTTAAGTAACACACATCACTCTGTTCACATTCCATTGGTGAAAACCTTGTTCATAATGAGAACTTAGCCACCCACGATCATGTCCAATTGCAAAGGAGACTATGAAATATAACCTACATGTCCGGCTACAGTTCTATGACTATGGATGAAGGGAGAGTGGCTTTTGATGGACAGCTAAGATTCTCCACCGCACACAACGTGGTAGATTGATTGTAAATGGCCCCAGTCCTTCACATCTCCCTGTGTCCACACTCTTTGCACTGTCATGTTGAAGCTCCTCCCAATAAGAGATGGAGTCTGTTTTTCATCCCTTGAATTTGGGTTGGGCTTGTGTTTGCTTTAGTCAACAGAATATGGTAGAAGTGGCAGTCGGCCAGTCCAAGCCTGAGCCTCAAGAGAGTTTGTGTACCCTCCTGGGCCCTCATCTCCACCACTAAGGCCGTCCTAGGCAAGCTCAGGGAGCTGGTTGACTCCCAGAAGTATGAAAAAGCCAAGTCAAGACTCGCAGAGCTGCCTACCTAGCTAATCAGGGATACATCAGTGTGTCCAACTGAGACCAAAAGAGCAACTCAGCCCATAGACCCATGAGTAGTAAAAAACTGCTTACTCCTTTAAGCCACTGGGTTTTGAATGGCTTGGCTTTGGCTATTTTCTTAGTATCTTTATGTAGCCTGTGGACTGGTTAGAAAGGAAAGGTAATGGACATGGTGCCAATATAAAAGGATGTTAAACTAGGAGTTTTGATTGAAGTAATGAGATAAGAGAGCCCTAGTTACCAAGATAGGTTGTGATGTAGACCAGTAAGCAGTTTGAAGCAGAAGTCCTAGAAATTTAGCTATTACCAGATTGAGGGCATAAAAGGACATTGAACAGAGATAGGGAAGGCATTTTCAAAAATTGTTTTCTTAGAGCTTATTCTCCAAGGGAGAAACTACAGTGGAGTATCTGCTTCTTCCCTCAGGTCTAATGCAAGAGACTTCAACTGGATGACTTGGACAGCTTGACGCATGTTCTCTGCAGTTGGAGGGCACGGTGGATTAGTGTCCGCCTCAACCTTCCCCAGGAAATCCTGACTGCAAGAGGTAAGTGGCGAGCACTTTGATATGGCAGTCTGGAAACTTGCTGTATTTTGTGATTGGTACAAAGGCCCAAAGGTTTTAAAGGAAACATATGTGGAAATGTTTTCTTTCCCCAATAGACTGGATGTGGACTCTGCATGCAAGAGAAACAGTATAAATTCACCTGAGATTTCATCAGAAGGGACCCTTTAGAGGGCGAATGCACCACAATAGAAAGGAATCTGGGAGTGGGTGCTGGGTGTGTGGGATAGCGTAGGGGGGGAGCAACTCAGAGATGGAATGTATTGGCCTAGGCCAGTGGTTCTCCACCAGCAGTGATTTTTCCCTGTAGCAGACGTTTAGCAATGTCTGGAGACATTTTGGGTTCCAGCCCGGGGAGATGCTACTGGCATCTAGTAGGTAGAGGACGAAGATGCTGCTAAACATTGTGCCATGTGTAGGAAAGTTCTTCACATCAGAACATTACTCACCTCAAATGTCAGCTCTATCGGCATAGTGCTAAGGTTGTGAACTCTGGCTTAGGTCAAAGTGATGTGGGGGGCAGGGTGTCTAAAGAATGAACAAAAAGTAGCTACGAGAGAAAGTCAGCTTTAAATACCTGCTTGGCTCAAAGAGCACAGAACCATGTGAGGTGTGTGCCAGTCAGGTAAGATCCCTGACCCCTAACAGCTCCTAGCTGCCCTGTTTCCACCTTCCACTTCCCAACCCCCAGCACCACTGCAGCGCAGTCAGAAACCTCAATCATCAAGAAGAGGAAGCAGAGGGAAGTCTTGTGCCGAGGTGGTGAGAAAGACCACACAGCCCCCTTTTCACTGACAGTGACTATTTTGCAGCAGGCCCCAGCTAGGCAAGGGCAGATTTATTGTTAAATTGGGTTTAGAGTTTGAAATATGGCACAGGACAGGACTTTAGAATTATTGAGTTGAGATTGTATTTACAGCTTAATGTAACCCTAAGACTCCCTGGAGTGAGCAGAAAAATCTTGGGATCTACTTGAAATTTTATCCAGAGTGTTCTAAAGGGATTTGGGGATGAAAAATATAATAAAGTTGCTGGTTACATTCCCTGGGTCCTTTTTATATACCCATTACCTTAACAGTTACTGAATAACCACTGTAAAAGCTGGGAGCAGTCATATATATGATCTCATTTGATCACCAGAATTGAGGAGAGGATATAGTTTTCTCTTAGCGATTGAAGCGGAAATATTATTTTTACTTCACAGTGGGGAAGACAGGGCTTAGGGATGTGAACTAACTTGAGCAAATCGCGCACCGAGGGAGGGTTGTTTGGTGGTCCTGGGGGTGGGGTAGGTGGCAGGCGGTTCCAGTGACACCTGTCTTGTCGAAGCATTCTCTTTCAGAATCCTGCTGTCTTAGGTGTAGAGGGCAGGGGCCCCCAAAGTTAGACCCAGGTGTGTAGCAATATGTGATATTTTCATGTCAATGTGGTTGGACGGCAAGAGTTTTGAATGCACTGCATGTCAACTGACTCCAAGAAATCGTTCAGCGCCAATATTTCGGAGGTGTGGGCATATGCAGAGAGGGATCCAGAGCCGAGTCCCATCCCAAAAGAGTCTTTTGGGAGCTGGCTGAGTCAGTTGGAGGCGTGCCCCCTCCCTCTGCAGGGCAACTGAAGGGCTTCTTCGTGGCACTTTGCATAAACCCCTGTAGCAGCCTGTGCCACACTGTGTCATAATAATTATTTCTCATGTAGGCAGGCTCCTTTGATCTGAGGCTTTTTCCTTTATTTGTTTTTATATCTGGTAGCACCTAATACATAGTAGATATTTAATAAGTATGGAATAAATGATTTATTGAGCTAAGATTCTTACCTTCAAGGAGTTTACAGTGTACACGGGGAAGACTGAGTAAAAGGAAGTTATGACATTGTATGAGTGGTATGATTTGTTCAACGTACCTTTGTGTGAATACATGGACCAAAAATAATACTGGAAAAACTCTGCGTCAAACGGTTAACAGCGGTTACCTTTGTGGGGTCAAATTATTGGAGGCTTTTTCTTTCTGTGTAATGTATTTCTAGAAGTAAGCAGAAGTGTTTTAGTCACATAGTATTTAGTCAGGGAAAATAACAAGTTATGTAAATAAGAAATGAAATATTGTATATAATGCAAAGTTTTATGTGTTTAGTTTTTTTTTAATTTATTTTTTATTACTCACCCAAGAACATGCTCATTGATTTTGGAGAGAAGAAAAGGGAGGAAGAGAGAGGGAGGGAAACATCAATGTGAGAGGGAAACATCGATGTGAGAGAGAAACATCGATTGGTGGCCTCTTGTATGCATCACAACTGGGGACTGAACCTGTGGCTTTTTGGCTCACAGGATGATGCTCCAACCAACTGAGCCACACTGGCCAGGGTGTATGTGATTAATTTGAAGATGAGTCCAGCATGCAGCCAGCATAACAGGAGTCCAGAGGGCACTTCAGACTGTGGACCGGAATAGTCATGCAAGCCTGTAGGAGAAAGACTTTGAATCTTACTCATTATTCAGGGCTTCGAAATAGACTTCCACAAAGCACGTGGATCTTGATCTTTCCATTTGATCCCAGGATCTGTTGTTGCTTTTGGATGAGCCAATGCCATGTGCTTTTGGAAGGTGGTACCTGCACCTGCCTGCTAATTTGGACTTCTAAACCACTTTAAAATGTAATGGCTATATAAAAGGTCTGCAGCTCCCTCTAAAGAGTTTAATATCATATTTATAAACTCAGTTTGTATTGCATTCCAGCATATTGCAAATAATTTACAGTGCTGTCCTGCTCAGAGCATAACTAATGTAGAACCACAGCTGTGCAGACAACTTTTCCTATCTGTGGATGATCAACTCTAAGTGGCCCCATTTGGATGTGGGGAAATCATCCAGATTTTAAAAACTGCTTTGGTGCAACTGGGAGGGAAATTCTACAGCAGTGGCTTCTCTTACCTGGAAATCATTGTGATAGTAATAAATACAGCTGGCCTCATTGCTTGTAGTTGTTATACCTGGAAAGAGTGAGTTGGTCATGAAGTTTATGGCCCTTTGGTCTGCCTGCATGAACACTTTCCTGAGCAGTTGCTAAATTGTGTGAAAAGTGGGTCAGCCAGCCCAGCGGCCCTGAGGTCAAGGAGCAAGATCTGGAATGGCCTGATAGTTGGACTAAGGTTTTGGATCTGGGATGAAATGTGTAATGGGTATGTTTTTGCTTTTTACTTGTGACTCAACCTCTCTTTAGTAATTTCTTACTGTATCTCTACATCTTGGAAATCAGCTCCGTTCTTCCCCAGCAAACCAGGAATGAGGTTCTTGCTTTCAGGGTCATGTTTCTTGTACAAGATTCAGTCTACCTGCATCTGGAGAGTCCTAATTATATTGACTCGGTTGGCATTTTGGGGGATGAAGCAGCAAGGCTGTTTGATGCTAAATTTAATTTAGAAACCCAGATGAAAATTTCACACAGTGCTCTCTTCAGCTAGGTTGAATGTGTCTTCTCTATGATTTTTATTCATTTTTGTCAGACATTAATGAGTACCTGCAGTGTGCTAAGGATGGTACTTGGTGCTAGGGATAGAATGTTATGAAAAACCCAACCAACCAGCCAACCTATTTTTTGTTTATTTTGTTCCCCAGCCTAGAATTCCCATCCCACTCATGAACTTGGTACTTTCCTATCATAACCAAGGAAAATATAAACACTTGATTTTATTTTAAAATTGTATCCTGTAGGGTGCTAGTTTCTGATGAAGTGCCCCAGGAACTGCCATAGAAGGCAGGAGAGAGAAACCAGGTTCTTAGAGAAGATTCCTGGCTGGCTTGCCCCAACCATCAACACGGGCAGCTCCTATTTTGTATTTGGAATTTCTGATAGGTTAGATTATATTGTCTGGACAAATATTTATTCCTTTCCTCCTGGTGCCTCCATGGAAGAAGACTTACACATTGGTGCTGGGCTTGGCTGTATGATTTGCTTTGGCTGATGGAATGTAGGTAGAAATGACGAGGTGCTTTTTCTGAGCCTAAACCTCAAAGAGTCATTACTCATTCTCAGCCACAGAAGAATATGCCCAGGTAGCTTCTGCTCCTCCAGACTGACCTGCAGAGTGAGACACATGAGGCATGTTGCAATACCATAAGCACTTCTTATTGTATGACACTGATATGTTTGTGGCTGTTTATAAGGCGGCAGCAAGTGATTGATACACACAGCTAGCTAAGATCTCATTTGGAGTAAGGGTTTGTTCATTTGTCACTCACTCATTCAAAAAATATCGAGTGCCGTGTATATCAGCCAGGACACCACTGGAATAGGTAGTTCTTAATATCTATTGGCTTTGCTCATACTTCTGCTCTTTACATTTGATATAAGAAGTTTATGGTCATTTATAATAGATAGATGGTAAAAAATACAATCAAGACCATGAAAAAACAGTACTAAAACAGCAATTGGACAAGTGACCAAAAAATCTGACAACAAATTCGTGTCAAGTATGTGCAAAAAAATAAGCAAACCAAATGTGAATAAAGATAACTGAAAACTACTTTCTGCAAAAGGAAGTATCCTATCACGGGCAGACTAGCTCCCAGCATTCACCCTTCCAGTCCCTGCTCTGGCAATTGCATGCTAAAGAAACCCAACGGGAGTCCCTGACAGTCTTAGAGACAAAGGGGCTGCAAGGACAAAGCCAGCTTTCCTCTGTTGTGTGTGACGAGAGTCTATCTTTCAGGCCAGGGGAAGGTGCCAGAGCTGATCTGAATGTATTTAGAATGAATCTTCTTAATGACCTGTCAGGTTCAGTGGAATTGCCAAACCTGGGCTTTAATAATTTCCTGGTTTTTAGTAGCTGAGCCTATAAAGATGATATACAGGCCACAGAGGATGGAGAGCGCCCAGGGTGCAGTGAGAAGGCGGGGGCACAGGATTGGAGCTGCCATCAAAAAGGTGGCACATGCAAACCCATCCACCTGTGCCTCTTGGTCGCACACCTGTGTTTGCAGCTGGAGACAAGGAGAAGGAGAGGACCGAGGTGAAGCAGTGAGGGACGAAATGAAGAACTAGACAAAGCTTGTGTGTGTGTAGGGGGGATCTCTGCGACTGGGAGAGCCTCCAATTCTGCCCGTCGTGAAAGAAGTTCAGATGAACACTCCAGCCACGAAGTATGCCAAACGCTAGAGACTAGCACCATCCAATAAAAATATAGCATGAGCCACAGGCATAATTGTCAGTTTTCTAGCAGCCACTTTAAAAAACGTAAAAAAAGAGAGATGAATTCATTTTAATAACATTTTTATTTAACCCAATATATCCAAAATATGATGAGATTAAGCTGTTACCACTAATTGTAACGGGGGATTAAAATAGAAAGGAAGTTTAAAAATCATGCTCAAGTGATTTTCCAGCATGCTCAAGTTTCTGGTTCTCAATTGATACCAGCTTTCCCTGCTCTTTAATTTATCCACAAGTTCTATTTTCCGACTCAGTCATGGCTTTCATAGACCTCTCTATTTCTAACATCAGCACTGGTAGTTGGCTTTCTTGTCACTGAGCAATATTTTTCTTTTATAACTCCATGAAAGTCACTGAATACAGAGAAGTGGTGGCCTTGAAATGTGGAGGGTGGGTGATCGATAAGCTCACCTACTAAATGACTTGGTCCAGAACACCAGCTTCATGACCTATGGTTCAAATTCCTGCTGAATGGCCTTAAGAGTTATTCCACATTCTAGACCTTCCATATTATTCTCAAATATTAAATCTAGAAATGTTCAGAGTCTACTCTGCAATTTTTCTCATTTGAGCCATACCTTAAACTTCCTCCACAGTGAAAAAAATCAAGGGTAGGTTTAGAAGATTTCAATGAATATTGAAACATAGTTTTATTTTCCCTCCTGAAGGATACTCCCAGGGTGAACACCAACACAGTTACAAATGTTGTTAGTATATCCTAATAAAAGAATCAAAAAATAGAAAAATAGTCTTTTGGACATCCTTCATTTTCAACTTTGTAAACAAACTATGCTGGAGTTTCACTCCTGGCGTTACTAAGGTTGGCTTTTCTGTAACTCGAAATGAAAAAGGTATTGGTTTATTTATAGATGGCATTAATTAATATTGGAAGGTAGGTGTGTTGAATTTAATAGTTTTCTTTGATATGGCAACACTCAGGGTAAGTGATGAACAGATAAAAGAAGAAGATGTGAACAATCAGACAGATCTTGTGCTCTTTCTCCATTATCTTATATAAATCTTAAAAAGACCCCTTTAAGAGAGTCTTTAAGGGGGTCTAAAAAGACCCTTTTGGGGTAAGGAGGCCGTATCCTCATGTAACAGTATTGTTTACTAATCATCCTCAGAACTCAGGCAAATTCCCTTCCTAAACAGCCTGGCTGTATTAGAATTTTGTAGGGGGCCACCGACCTGCACAGGATATGTGGGATACCAACAGAGCAAATCCTCGTGGAAATGGCCATCCATCATTCTTGTTTTGTGCTAGGTAGAACAGTCTCCTCCTCCTTAGAGACGGGCTTTATTGTGCATACAGCTTGCATACAATGAGTCCTCCACTGGGCTAGAAGTGGGGCATCTGTCTGGCAAAGACTTCAGTCCAACATGGCTCCTCTGGGGCTCAGGCCACGCCCCCTGCATGTGTATTGAAATGGGTAGTGGGGATGGGGGAGGGGCTTTCTGAAATGCTCTCCAATGTCAGATGGAGCCACAGAGACCGCCCCAGGCTGAGCATGTTCCATCTCTCACCCACTCCAGGTCCTCACCATCCCCTGATAGGAAACACACGCACACCCTCTCTTTCCCAATTTCCTGCTCAGTTGTGAACATCCCAAATCATTAGCATCTGGGGGAAAAAAACCTGAATGTTAAAACAAATCAAAACTAAAACCTAGGACCGTTCTTATCTTTCCTAAAGGAAAAATATTTACTTCCTTCTGGAGGGAATTGGGAGGAGTTAGGGAGTGAGTGGACTGTTCTTTGCCCCTGACTGGGCTGTGACACTATTAATGGCATAAATATAAAGGAGGAGAAATCCCCAGAGTTGGTTTTTCATAGTGAAACAGGTTGGGTGATTATATCCTGCTATGTTTTTAAAATTGTTTATATTTTTATAGAAGGAAAATTGAAGCTTGCTCAGGTTCATTGTTTACCCAAGACTCCATAGGGAGTAAGTGGCAAAATGCAAATTAAAATTGTTTTTTTTCTGATTCTCACAGGCATGATATTTTTCACTGTACCAGAGCATACAGCTTTTAGGTCAGCGCAAACTAATAAATACGTATTGAGAGCAAAAGAAAACAAAGGCCATTTAAATTAAATGCTGAGACTTGCAGTATGCAGCACGTGGAATGTGCTGTGAAGGAAGAAATACGTCTGAATCCCCTCTTTGTTCCCTAGAGCTGCCCCTCTCCTCTCATTTGAATGAATGCTCAGCCCAGAGCTCAGGCAGGGCTTGCATTTGGGAGGGTTAAGGGGTGTTGACTAAAATGACCATAGCGGAGATGGATTCCAATTCCATTAGGGCTCAGCCTAAAAGCACTTTCCTTTCTTTGAGGGAAGCAAAGATCAAGTGAAAGACAGTTGCTAGACCCTTCACTTGCTTCCTGGAAGCTAATGGACCATGAGAAGAAGGATGTTCATGTAACCGTAGATGCAGCCAAAGAAGTTGCTCTTAAATGGCTGCCTGGAGATCACAAATGTCTCTTTCTCTTAAAACACACTTTGTCCACGTGACCAACTCAGGAAGTTCACAAATCAGTTCCATCCTTTTCTTCCAGCTCAATCCAGATTTAGGAATGGAAATGATTGATGAATTGATTCATTTAATGATCAGCAATTAATTAGCTCAAGAAAGAATTTCAGAAGTCAATCTGAGACCCTCCATCTCCCAGATGTGTTCTTATGAGAGTCAGGCGTGATGGACTGATTTGTTCACTTATTTACCTGTTTTTCCAGCTAGCAAGTTTGTGTGCTTATCAATGTACTAGGTTATTATTTTCAAACACTGTGTTTTGTAACTTTCTCTTTTTAACATAGTACCAGGCTGAACATTGTTTAACAGGGTATTAGCTGAGCTAGAATAATGTATAACTATCATATCAAACTCATATTTCATGATTATACTATGTTAAATGTTGCTAAAAGAGATAACTAAAAGAAGGTACATTTAAAGAAAAAGACTAAGTAAACAATAGTAGAAATGAGAATGGGTGTCTGCCCATCAAGTGGTGAGCCTTAGCCATATCTGTACCCTGCACAGTACCTAGGACAGTGCCCAGTACACACTAGCTGCTCAATAAATGTTTCTTGAGCAAAATGAGTTCCTGTGCCTGGCAAACACACCGCTGAGCTGGACGGTCTCTTTGTTTGGTAGGTACGACTTTTCTCTCTGGCTTACCACCAATCTCACATTTGGAGCTGGGAACATCAGCTTACATTTTCTGGGAGAAGCACAGAAATTTAAAAATTAATAACAATAAAAGCATTGTTGATGATGATAATGATAACAGTAATGGCTATTGATTGAACATTTCCTATTTTCCAGGCATCATTTCAGGTGAGAACACACATCATTTCTAATTTCTAATCCTCACTATGACTCAGTGGCATAGGTTTCAATACTCTCTTTTTACAGATGAGAAAATATAGACTTCGAGGGGTTAAGATCGCTCAGCTACATGTGCCAGAGCAAGAAAAGAAATGCTTGTGCATGACGCCTTGTACACGTTCCTCTGTGTTACACTGTCCATTGACCCTTTATCTCAAAAGTGGCTAAGAAAGCCATCCAAACGCTAATTTGTGCAACACTTACCTACCTGATTGCCAATCAGGACCGACTGTTTCAGAATGGCATTTCAAAAGGGCAGAATTACCTCCTGCCACAGCTGGGAAGACAAGAAATTGTGCCTGTGCAGCCATCAAGCCTTCCAATTATATTTTTTCACTTCATTCCACAGAAAAGAAAAAAGAAAAAAAGAAAGCAAAAGGCCAGCCAGCCTTGAGCTCTTTCAAAAAATCTTTGAACTGTGGATTTTCATTACAGCTGCCTCCAACATCGTCAGGAAGGGACACAGGGAAGCAGGAATGAGAAAGGCCCACAGAGGTTTGGTAAAATAGGATCATGCGACCATCCACTTGATTGCAAGACACAAAACAGAAGTAATTTAGAACTCTGTCCTCCAAATTGTAATGATGCTGTGCTTACCTTTCTTTGTTATCCCAAAGAAGGATAGTAAAGGTTCAGATCTTTTAGTAGGACTCTGCAGGACATCCCTTGTGAGTGAACCACCTGAAATCAGCTGAAGCCTTCTAGTCCAGCCACTGTGTGGCAACCAGTTCCGTGCAGGCTTAGACCAGCTCCATGCAGAGGCAACCCTAGCAGTCCTGTTTCTCACTTCTGGCCACGGACCTCTGAGGCAGCATGATGGCGGCCCCTGTGGGGAAACATGCAGTCCTCAAGTGCAAGGGAGTCCATTTCCTATGGTGCGTCTCATGAGCAATGAATGGCCGACAGGAACTGCTCAATAAAATACTCCCTCTTTATTTCCCTCATGGATGGTTCTCAGATGCACATGGGTAGGTATCCAAGAAGGCTCTGGGCGATCCAGTAACTAGTAGCTCACTGTGGTGGCCAAATCAGTAACCCATCCTTGTGCTAGTCTTCCTTTTATTCTGTTTCACTTCCCCTGTTCCTTCCTTCTTTCTGCTCTCGGGGATGATGTTCCTAAATAAACTATATAATAAACCATCAGCCCAAACCAAGTGGGCTGATGCACACATAATAAACCTTCACTTAAGGCTTTTTAGGGTGCAACTAGGCAAAGAAAGACTCTAAGAGTAGTAATAATGGATAACTCAAATTTGCATAGCATTTTACAATGTACTAAGCTTTTGCAACAATGCCCCTTTCATCTGCACAAGCACCAGTTATACATGCACATGCACATGTGTAGTTTATAGTATATGGGCTATTATTATTCTCATGTCCTGGATGAGACACTGAGATTCCAAGAGGGGAATCAGTTTACACAAGGGCACACAGAAGGTAATGACTGAGCTAGAACAAGAATTGTTTTCTGAGCTCTTAGTTTAGTGTTTTTTTCTACTTTGCTCACCTTCAGAGCCCTGGAACCACCTGCCCAGAATTTTGCAAACTGCAGCAGTATTCTAGAATTTTGCCTTTGTCAGTGTATTGAAGTGCATGATGTATATCGATGGAATTTACCATTCAAATGACTAGGTGTGCCTACTGAAGTGCAGTTATGTAGTTCCTAAGGCTTTTCTTTCTTTCTTTTTTTATATATATTTTTTATTGTTGTTCAAGTACAGTTGTCTCCATTTTTCTCCCTGCCCCACCCCAGCTATCTCCACCTCCCACCTTCAATCCCACCCCACTTTGGCTTGTCCATGTGTCCTTTAAACATGTTCCTTGACGAACCTTCCCCCTTTTCCCCTCATTAACCTCTCCCACCTCCCGTCTGGTTATGGTCAGTTTGTTCTTAATTTCAATGTCTCTGGTTCTATTTTGCTTGCTTGTTTGTCTTGTTGATTAGGTTCCACTTATAGGTGAGATCATATGGTATTTGTCTTTCACCACCTGGCTTATTTCACTTAGCGTAATGCTCTCCAGTTCCATCCATGCTGTCACAAAGGGTAGGAGCTCCTTCTTTCTTTCTGCTGCATAGAATTCCACTGTGTAAATGTACCACAGTTTTTTTATCCACTCATTTACTGATGGCCACTTAGGTTGCTTCCAGCACTTGGCTATTATAAATTGTGCTGCTATGAACATGGAATGCATAGGTTTTTTTTGAATTGCTGTTTCAGGATTCTTAGGGTATAATCCCAGCAGTGGAATTGTTGGGTCAAAAGGCAGTTCCATTTTTAGTTTTCTGAGGAGGCTTTTCTTAAGCAGCTGTCCATTCTTTTATTTCTATGGGGTGTGATTTGGAGCCAATATAGTCATAGCAGCCATGTCCTCAGAAAAATAGCAGGAGAAAGGTGTGATAGCCAATATAGCTACCGTTAATTGAGAGCCAGCATTGGCCTCTGTGTTTTCCATGATTATCCTGATTAAGCCTTATAGGTCCTGTGAGGCAGTTACTGTTAGTATCTACGTTTTCAGAGACTGAAGCCCAGGGGAGTTAAGCAATTTACCCAGGATCACACAGTTGGTAATCTGTGCAGTCAGCACTCCAGGGCCGGTTGACTCCAGAGCTCACTCTCTTAACCATTGCTCTATATTGCCTAGGTAAAAAAAAGCATATTTAATATTGCTCATTTGTCATTTGCTATCAAATGATAACTGCTGGCCAGTCCCCCCAAGTCTGAGTGAGGGTGGTGAGAGAGAGACACTCTCTTCTGCCAGAATCCACTTCCTCAGCTCTGCTTTACAAAACGTAGCAAGTCATGACTATACCAACGTTATCGTTCTACCTATGATACTAACATTAAACAAAGACCCCAAGAAGAGGGTTATTTTAGAACTTAGTCAAATGCCTAGAGTCTCTTATAGGCAATGGCATATGATTTTATGAGAAAATATAGGCATTGTATTAAGAAATTAGTTCATCTATTTTGAATCCTCATTAATATGTATTAGAAGTTATTTCTAAAAGGCTAATCATTCTTAGATTTAAAAATTAAACATCAAACTTCAAATGAGCTCGAGGAATAGGGTGAAGAAATAAAATGGAGTCACTATGGTCAAGCTGCTAAATTATTAGCTTTAAGTGGGCTGATGCATAAGGAAACCATTATTCTGGTTTTAACTGACTTTAGGAACTTAAGTTTTTGAACTTTGCAGTCCTGCATAAATACCTGGAGGCCCATCAGTGTGTTGTGCACCAGTGCCTGCTCATGCATTAGACCTTCCATTAGCCATCTGAATGACCTCAAGAAGAAAATGTTCCAATATTTAGGCCAGTGGACATCTGATGATTACCATCTTGGGCCAATTTGGGGAGCTAACAATGCAGAACTGATTCTTTTAAACAATGTACTCTTTACTATAAAACTATCAAATTGTGTATATGTCTATGTATACATATGTATGCATATACATGTGTGTGTACATACAGTTATAAAATAGCTCCAGGTACATTGTAAGTATTGGATATCAGTGATTCTCAAACAGGTGGGGAAAAGGTGGATTGGAATCATATGTTGGAGGGTTGCTCTTTAAGGTGATTATACCAATTTGTACTTTTTTATAAAGTCATATATAAAGGAATTTCCATTTTCCCACATCTTCCATAATTCTGGAATTAGTTACCCAGAATTTGTAATTTTGCAAATCTGACAAAAAGGAAATAGATCTGATTTTTGTTTTCTATGGAATTTCTTAAATTAAGTGTGTTTAGGAAATACCTTTTGATCTTGATGGCTTTATCGGTAAGTTCACTTCTCTCCCTACATGCTGTCTGCCACTTAGGCTAAGCCATAAAAATTGATGTAACATGAGAGAAGGTGGGTGGGGCGGCTGCCTGGAACAGCAAGCTCCACAAAGTGAGGACGAAGGAAGGTAGGATGAACAGGTAATTTCCACCCAGCAGGAGGGGGAAGAGCGGAGGAGACAAAAGCTCCTCTGTCCACTGTCTCCTCAATGGCATGGCGTCGCCTGAGATGAGGCTAATTAATATCCAATAAAGAAAGCAAAGACATGTTTTTCCTTCCTGCACATCTGATTTGCTCTGTGTAAAAATGTTGACCCATACCACCAATATCAACATACCTGATTTCCATCTACTAACTAAGTACTTTATGTGTATTGTTTCCTTTAATCATCCAAATGATCCAATGGGAGGTAAGGCAATGTAACTTCTACTTTTACACATTAAAAACTGAGATTAGTAAGATAAAGGAGCCTGCCTAAAACCACATTACTACATGGGTGGCATTGCTATTCTAACCCAGTGGTGACTGACTGCACACTGGCACACCTGGCCACTGAATGACCCAGACTTCTATTGGAGCACCCAGTTGAAGAGCATAGTGGGCATTAGGAAGACAGGAAATGTTTGAATTCTGCTCCTAGACTGAATGGTCAGAATAGTTTATGGGACCTTGAGCAAGAACTAGTGTCTTGGCAAGTTCTCCTGTCATGATTTCCTGGGATGACAATAACCAGTCTTGACCTAGGCAGACAGTGGGCTTAGGAAGCCTTCAGGAATATGGTAGATTCGGTCAGCAGGTGAATGAGTGAGAGGATGGTAGAACACAGTCATTAAGAACTTGACTCTGCAGCCAGTTAGACGAGGTTTTGAGTCCTGACCTCTGTTATGTTTTACTTTTACAGCCTTAGGCAAGCCACCACTGTTCTCTGAGCTCTTTTACTGTTTGGGAAAATGAAAAATTATGTATGCCATTAGCTTTGTGGATTAAGTGAGATACTGTAAATAAAGCCTAAGAGTACTACCAAGTTTGCAGTACATGCTGCATAACGGGAGCTTTTAGATGGATGAAGAGAGCAGCAAGGGAGATCTGAGAGCATGCAACAGCAGGGAGAAATACCTAAGAAAACTGCCCCTGACTTTTGCAATATGAAGTCACAGAGAGCATAGTTTAACTGAAGTAGCCAATGGACATACGTGGATTTAAAAAAACGGACCCGTCTGCCCAAATATTGGCAAAATTTTATCTCCAAAGACACATCCACACCCACACAGCTGGGTGCTTGGTGCTGCTGCCATGCTCCTGCAGCTCCCTTTGGAAGGAAGGGAGCTGAGGCAGTTTTTTTCAACTCCACTCTCGATAGAATGTCCCCAGGGAGACCTGTTTCCGTGAGCCTGAAGGGGATTTGTGGGATTTGGAAAGACTTGCTAGTGAGGTCAGTACTGCTTTGGTTGTTTTGAAAGTTTCGCTCTTTGGAGTGATATGGTTTCAAGGCTTCTCAGAGAAATTTTCAAAAAGGCATGAACGGAGGGAAAACAGGACTCCAACTGGGTAAACTCTTACAACTTCCTATGGGTGGAGAAGAGTATGCTGTCTGAACGGGGGAAAGAAATATAATGCTTTGTAGCAAGGAGCTGTTCTTTGAGTGGATGGGACTCCCGGCCTGCTGTTTCTGGGCCACGCGGGTTGATTCATTTCCTCACTGTTGAGCTGGATCAGCACTGAGTCTCCCACGCTAACACTCCCAAGGTGGGCGCAGGCAGATGGTGTGTGGCAGCCTGTCTGGGAAACCCCCCTCCATCTCTTGGCCTCATTTTTCCTTGGATCTAACCACTGAACTAAGCTAATCCACAGAATTAACTGGCTATGGTATATATTGTATTGCCCCAGAGCTCTGTGTGAGTATTTTCATAAAATGGCAAGTTCTCCACTGAGGACCTAAAAATGAAGCCCTTAGCCTCCGAGGGAGCAGCAGGAGAGAGAACCCCGCCCGAGGCGCGCTAAGTTAAAGAGAACGCTGCCAAGAGGAGATGACAGGTTTTGTGCTGTCTGCCTGAGCACGGAGCCGTTATGATGCATTAACTCTGAGAGAGCAGGTGAGACCTGGTGCCCAGATGAGAGATGAGCTGTGAGGTAGCTGCCCAAAAGGTCAAATGTTCCTCGTCTCTGTGTCTTGGAGAGCCTGATATTGACTACACAGCTCTCTTGTTCCTTCCTTTCTATCAGACTGCTGCTCTCCAAGAGCCATTAGCTCTAAGCTCTTTCTCTCCTGGAAGGTGGCAGGTACCATTAAAAATGGCGGCTTTTGTCAGTTTATTGCCCCTGTGGAGTGCGAGAGGGGAGCAAAGCCCTAATCACTGTCATACGTGAGGGGAAAGGGATATGGCATCCTTGTTTTTAGGATGAAAGGACTAAGAGTTCTACCTCTTCTCTAGGTATCCATTTCTTCCTTTCTCCTCTTATTTTATAGAGCAGAAATGACCAACCCAGAGCTTCTGTCTGTCTCATCCTACATGTTCCTGTATTTTCTTTGTCTTTGCTGAACTGATCCTCTGCAGGGGTGTCAAACCTGTGGCCCATGGGCTGCTTATGGCCCAGGATGAATATGAATGCAGCCCAACACAAAATTGTAAATTTACTTAAAACATTATGAGATTTTTCTGTGATTATGTGTTGCAATGTATTTAATGTGTGGCCCAAGACAACTGTTCTTCTCCTAATGTGGCCCAGAGATGCCAAAAGGTTGGCCACCAACACAATTCTAAGCCCTCGAATATTTCCTAGCAGTTGTTGCCATTGAACCAGAGGAGTGAAGAAATTAGTCTCCATGTGAGAGAGACTCAGAGGCCTTCAGTCAGGTCCTTCTTTGAACAAGTCCTATAAGCCTGTGAAGCTTATTGAACTAGGAGAATCCACTTTGCTGGAGATGACAGAATTTGGACTTTATCTCTTAGTCAAAGCACAAGAGTTGTTCATGGTAACCCTTTGATGAATGCAGGAAAATCATAAAAATCTAGTCTCCTCATATTTTGAGGTGAAATGCTATGTGGAAGCTCATGAAGTAATGCCAGGCCTTGGTATTACTCACCCCAACTTCAAAAGACCCTTGCTCTAGTATCAATATCAGTCATTCACCCAGAAATCCTCATCTCAGACCTAGGGTTATTCATGTTGTGTGTTGAAGGTTGTTTTTCAAACATCTCTACCTGGGATGGTGTATCAGTTAGGTTTTGCTGTGTAACAAATCACCTCAAAACATAGTGACCTAAAACAGCAACATTTATTTAACTGATAGTTCTCTTGGTTGGGAATTGGGGCTGGGACTAGCTAGGTAGCTTTTCTGTTTTCTGCTGGGCTCACTCATTTATCTTAATCAACTGTCAGACTGTCCTGTGGCTGATCAATTAGCATGGCCTCATTGGGGATAGCTTATCATTACTCCTGTGGACTGGCATCCTAGAGGAGGCTAGCTCAGGCTTGTTCAGATGGCCACTGAGCGAGATTCTCAGAGAGTGCAGAAGCTGTAAGGGTCCTTAAGGTCCAGAGGTGTCCAACCCCTGGCCTGTGGGCCACATGTGGCCCAGAATGGATGTGAATGCAGCCCAATACAAAATTGTAAATTTACTTAAAACATTATGAGATTTTTTTGCTTTCGTTAGTATTTGTGTATTTAATGTGTGGCCCAAGATGACTCTTCTTCTTCCAGTGTGGCCCAGAGATGCCAAAATGTTTTACATCCCTGGTAGGCTCTGGAACCTGTACAGTCTCTTCTGCCACATTCTATTGGTCAAAACAAGTCACAAGGCCAGTTCTGATTGGAGGAGAGGGGAAATAAATTCCTCTTGGTAGGAGAATCTCCAAAGTCACATTGCAAGAAATGTGGATAAAGGGAGGGGAATAACTGAGGCTATGTTTTATAAGCAGTATTCTACAGCCTGGAGAAGATTTGTGTTTCATTTGGGATAGTTTTTTAGGCCAATCAAGGCTTAGTGTTTGCGAGCCTGAGGAAACACTAGACTACTTTTTATAGGAATTTCAAAATATAGGTGTAGAGTTTAGCAATTTCTATGGGACAGAATGAAGTGCCCTCTTTGTCTCTAATTACCAATGCAGTGAGCAGTGCAACTGATTTATGGGGCTGTGTCTTCATGGATGTTCTCTTTGGTCCTTAGGCCATGCCAACATCATCTTTGTTGCTAGAACTACTATTGCAAAACTAATACCATAAAGTATTGCCAAAGGGCAACACAACGAACTCTTTATTATCTATATTTTGATTACATATGTTTTGATATATCTCAGGTCACTCAATCTCTTGCTGTATTGGTATTTCTTTATGCACTCTGTTCCCACTTACCGTGCATGTAGATTTTACCCAAGATAGTGAAACTATCTCTATTTTGGGGGAAGTTTGAGCCAGTGAAGCTCGGCTTACACTACTCTTCTTGATTAGATCTCACTGAGGATCTTCTCAGTCTGTGTGGGAGGAGATGTAGGAAAGTGCCAAGGTCAAGCTGATTGTCCTGTGTCATGATTTTATATGGAAAATATAATATAAATCCTTTTCCCTGGATATCACATACAACTGAATTCAATGGAAATGTCAAGAGAAATCTGGGAGATTTCTGTAGATTACTCATTCTTCTGGACTGTCCCCCTCTGCTTTCCTCTCTTAGGTGAAGGATTTGAGATCTGACTGCATAACATGCACAGTGGCTTATTTATGGTTTTTGATAGAGCCCCGTGCATACATCACTGTGTTTTATGAAACTGTAACATATTCAGATGATAAATCTCTCCATCTCCTTTTTGGAGGCAGCTTCCTACAGGACCCAAACAGTAGTAAATATTTAAATGGTAATGCCTTAGAAGTATACCATGGGGCTTAAGAGTTAGTCTTCTAACAGTAAGAGCCTACCATGAGACAGGCACTGCTGAAGCACTTTAAATATATGAATACATAAATAATTTTCATTGTAACCCTTCCTTGTAAGTTTGGTCATTCTTAATTCATATGTGTGGAAACTAAGGCTCATAGCAGTTAAGGGACTTACTTAGAAGAGCACAGAATCAGTACGTCACTAAACAAGAATGGCCACAAAGGTCAGTCTGATTCCAGAGCCATTTCTTTTTGGACTATGATGGGATTGTTGTTTAAATTTGATTTTTCAATTGCAGTTGTCATTCAATGTTATTTTACATTAGTTTCAGGTGTTACTTTGGGATTCTTAATGTGTCAGTGGTCTTTGGACGCTGCGTCACGGCTACTGTCCTTTTGTAGGAATATTCTTACTTTCTTCTGGAAGAAGAAAGGAAATTGATGCCCTTACTTTCCATCTTTATGATTTCAAAGCATAGCTACAAGATCAAAATAATCTTTTAAAAACTTGGGGAAAGGCGCCGACTTTTTAAAACTCAGGGAAAGGCACTGACAGAGTGGGGGTATGAAGTGGGTGGGGAGTTCACAAAGCTGCTTCTCCATTAGTCTTGAAAGTGTGCATCTTAAACCTAAAATCCAAGTTGTAGGAATGCACATTACTATAAGTTTGCCCAGCAGCAGTGTTTTTTAAACAACTTGGCATGGAGTGGTGGTGAGACCGCCAGCCTCTTCTCTCCTGACCCAGAACTGGATTTTGACAGTCTTGTAAGTCCTTGGTGATGTTCAGAAATAAAGGCATCAGGTCATATTCCAACTTTCTCCTTCTAATACGTGTCGTTATTGTTATTAATTATTATTGTGCATTGAAGTCAGTTCACCACAGCTCCTCCTGTTAAATCAGGTTCTCAGCCCTTTGTAGGCAGGCCTGCCTCCTTCTGTCACGTTAGGCTTCCAGGAATACTTTCACTCCAGGGCA
The DNA here is from genome assembly GCA_004026765.1 of Micronycteris hirsuta. NCBI lineage: Eukaryota > Metazoa > Chordata > Mammalia > Chiroptera > Phyllostomidae > Micronycteris > Micronycteris hirsuta. Next base: position 46,967 of record PVJI01000173.1, on the reverse strand, counting down.
GTGCATTTGGCTTCAATAGTCTGGTTCTATCTGAAGACTATAGCTTGGCTATTGTAGATAATGCTGCCATGAACATAAGGGTACGTATATTCTTTTGAATTAGTGTTTTGGGTTTCTTCAGATAAGTCCCCAGGAATAGAATTGCTGGGTCATAAAGCAGTTCCACTTGTAATCTTTTGAGGAAACTCCATGCTGCTTTCCATACTGATTGCACCAATCTGCATTCACACCAGCAGTGCAGGAGTTTCCTTTTCTCTCCATTCTCACTAATACTTGTCATTTGTGGATTTATTGATGGTAGCCATTCTGATGGGTGTGAGGTGATACCTAATTGTGGTTTTAACTTGCATTCCTCTGACAATTAGTGAGATTAAGCACCTTTTCATATGTCTATTGGCCTTCTGTATGTCCTCTTTGGAGAAGTACCTATTTAAGTCCTTTGCCCATTTTTTTACTACAATACATTAATTGTTGACTATAAATACAATGTTGCACAGCAGATCTCTAAAGATTATTTGTCTTATTCAAATGAAACTTTACACCTGCTGATTAACAATAACTCCCATTTCCCCTTTGCCCTCAGCCCCCAGTAACCACCATTCCAGTCTGCGATTCTGTGATTTTCACATACAGATATTTTCTAATGCAATCGGCCTCTCCCTAGCATAAAGAGAGAGGAGAATAGGGTTGAACCTTGAACCTGGAACACTTATGGAAAGCACATAGCTTCAAGGTGCAATAAAATCACATTAAATAACACAAAAAGCTTTAAAAAACATAGATAAAGAGAATATATTAATTACAATTAAGAAACTTGAAAATTGACCTAAGTAGTATTAATTTAAATAAAATCATGGAAAATATTCAGTGCTTTTAAACCTAATTTTGGGCCTAATGATTTCGAAACAGTGACAGTTTTGCTGGAAATAATATCTTGGATTAAATGGTTTTTATGCTTCTAATAGACCCTGTTCTCAACAGTTCATAAGAGGGACTATACAGGCCTCTTTCCTTTATTCGGTCTTCTGCTTGTGCTCTTCGTAGAAACTCCAGAATTTTATTTTTTATATTTTATTATTTATTTTATTTTTAAATTAAATTCATTGGGGTGACATTGGTTAATAAGGTCATGCAGGTGGCAGGCGTACATTTCTATGATGTGTGATTTATATATTGCATTGTGTGCCCAGCCTCCAGAATTTTTGATCTGGATGGGACGCTTTGGCTTGGGGGGTAAAGGGAAAATATGGGAAAGTGGAGGAAGAAAATCAAATAAGGAAAACTTAAATGAGCAAAGGGTCATGTAGTCACACATACAAACATAGAGGAAGCAGTAGGAAGACAAGAATACATGCATCACTGAAGGAAACAATGATAAGATAGATTTATTGGAACATCCACTTGACGGGGGTGATTCAATTATAATGGGTCATATCTGTTGAAGATAGTCATATCATTTCCCTGACTTGAAAAAACTGTGATTTTTAGGCAGTCCTATATAATGTTGGAAACACCTCACCAAAAAGTGTTGAGTAAAGACTTTTTAGTTCTCTATTTTTCAAATTATTTCTCCCAGGTTTCTAGGTGCTTATTCTGCCTGGTCTTTTCCACTACAGAAAAAAAAAAAATCCTTAGGCCAATTTACACCAGATATATCACTTATTGATTGACTGATGATTAATTTATTCATTCAGCAAATGCTTATTGAACACTTACTATGTGCTAGGCACTGTTCTAGCTCTGAGAATACAGGCACACACAAAATAGGTAAATATTTCTGCCTTCATGGAATTTATGTTTAATTTGGAAGTCCTATGGAAACAAAGGAAGTGTATCATTTGAGCAAAGGTCAGGAGGTGAAACAGAGAGCTGTGTGGCCATCTGGGGGACTGTGCTGGTTATCAGTGTGGGACTATTGGGAGGAAGGAAACATGCCACTCAGAGAAATGAAATGTTAATAATGGCATTTCCGATGACAATTAGGAAGATGGTTTTGGTACAAAGACCTTTCTGGAGTCCTGCAAATCATGCCGTGCCAGTCAGTGCTGACACTGCCAAGGGGACAGGCCAACCCAGAAGAGACATTTTGCGTGATTTCTTACAAAGGTGAAGGCTGTGCTATGTGGCAGGTGACAGCCAATGAATGGATCTGTTGTAAAAGTTGAAGGCTCCCAGGAATGTGATAGGATGCCAGAAGACATTTGAATATCATCAAGAAAAGGAACAAAAACCTGCAGGGATTTATCAATTTTCTAACCCTTAACTGGTCTCTTTAGACCTTTGACTCTGTTCTGGGTCTGGGCATTATTTGGTTCTCTGTAGGTCTAGTAATGATCCTATGTCCCTATGAATCAATTCTGATGATAAATGTTAGAAGAATAAGGAGCTCTATCTAATTTGGTGGACAAAGTGAGAGGGAATCTGTGGCTCCAATATTTCAGATGTGATGATATTCTTACTTACAGCTCTTGAGCCTTTCCTTCCTGAACTCTGGGTACTTATGTCTTGGACACCTAGGTAAGGTGTTTAGCGCGGGCAGATTTCTCTGTCCTATGTAGTACTTGTATCTGATGCTATATCTATGAGCGCTCTTGGTCTAAATGCCCCCATTGGTTTTCCCAGAGTGCCATGCTGTTTGCTTAGTTGACTCTTCTGATCTAATCTGTGGGACAAGCAAATTGTTCCCAATCAGGGTCACCATTGATGCTGTGCGGATTGTGCCATACACCAAGGCACCAAACTGAGGGTGCAAATGGGAGCTAAACTCTTCTCTATGATTTTCTTGCCAAGCTACGAACCCTGCCATGGAGGAGAATCTGATCTGGAGAAAAGCTGTCTTTTTCTAATTTGCCCAGAGGTAACCTGTGTTAGTCAAACGGTGTTCTCTTGTGGCTGCAATCACCCAAAAGGTGTACCTTCTCTAATTCACACAATGGAAACTTGGGGCTAGCACTGGGCCCGTTCCGCTTTTCGATGGCACGTCTTCAAAGAAAACCTCTCTCCCTCTCTCTTTCTATATGCACGAGCAGACATACCCATCAGATCTTGTGCATTTGGTTGGTTGCACGTACAGATACATCCCTTGTCTGTAGTTAAGAAAAACTCATTTTGTTTCTCAAATTCTGTTTCATCAAAGCTGTGGGCTGTAGTTATACTGGGAACAAGTCAAGGTTACTGTCCACCTAGTTGTTTTAGAACGGGTGATTAACTATCACTGAAGTAAAATCAGCCTTGATTTCTATTCCTTTTTTAATGTTTGATTAAATCTTAGGCTTATAGGGACAGAGAGGGCCTCGCCAGGGCACCCCACCTGTACAGTCTGTTATCTAAGTCATAACAAAGAAGTTGTTTACTTTGCATAGGGTCAGAAGAAGAGGTTTGGAGTGGGAGACAGTGGTTGAGCCCGGAAGCCACGCTCTGAGTGGCAGGCACGTGGCGGGTTTGTTACAGAAACAGCTGGACTTGCTCCCAAGGCAGGGACGTGGGCTGCCCTTCCGCGGTTGTGTGAGCTAGGAATTGCACTTCATTGTTTTGGGGTTAAGAGCAAGGGCTTGGAAGCCAGATTTCTAAGATTCAAATGTAAACAGTACCTGTTAAGTGCTGTATAAACTTGAGCAATTCCCTGAACTGCTCTGTGATTCAGTTTTATCATCATCATCATCATCATCATCATCATCAACATTGTTGTTGTCTTCATCTAATTCTGGTTCCTGTGTCTTTGGTGGCGTTCCCCCACGGCTGAACACTATGCTCCTTTTGTCTGTGTCGCTCCCTGTGTGTTGCTGTGCCTGCCAAGTACCGCCCGAGCACCAGATTGGGCTTTCCTCGGCGTCTGGGTTCCTCCCGAGTAGGCTTCCTGGCTGTCACCTGCATACAGGCTGTTTCAGTTCGACGGGATCCAAAGTTAACAGACTATGTTCCCTACAGGGGGACAGACTTAGGGACTTAATGCGTTCAGAAAAATAAATTGGATAAAAAGAAAACATTATCCTAATAAGCTTTGTATGGACTTAGTTGGATTAGGGTTTAAAGAGAATGTATAGGACTTACATCATAAAAATGATAGCTGTCGTTTTTGAAAATATGCTATGTACTGGGTGCAATGATAGATTTTTAAAAATACAAATATCTTAGCAATCCTGCAAGAGAGATATTTTGATGAAAAAATGTGAGGCAACTGAAACACACAGTAATAACAGATTTATGAAGGGAGTGCCTTCTCTGACAGAATTTTCTCCTGTATTTTGGTTTGATCATTTTTCCTGACCTCTGGATGCCCTAAATCTGTGTGTGAAACATAATTTAGTCATAGCTAGTAAAGATGGCATTTTCAGTTAGCACATTTGATTATTTTCTTACTATGAAAGGAATACATAGTCAATATACAAAATTTTGAGACAATGGATGAATAACATGCCTAAGGCCAAGCCGATCTGGTAGGCAGCAGTCAAGGCTCAGCCTTCCCCCAGGAATCCAGGCTCTCGACCACTGTTTTGTATGAAACCATTTCCCTGTGTTGGTCTCCTTTGACTGATTCACATACCAGGCCAAATTCGTTCTTATTTAACATGCTGGCACATCTCGGTTCAGGGCATTTGCTTGTTTTGCACAGTCCCATCTGTCTTCAGCATAGGTTAACAGTATGGAACTTCTCTTGGCCAGATAAGTAGCTAATTTTGGAAATAATAGCATCCTCGTGATAGCAAATGTAACTGGAAAAGCCAGTGATGAAAATGGAATCGATGTCCGTACATGATAAATTGGCTCCTTTTAAAGAATATGTACTGATCTGTTAGGTTATGTCTAGCTTGATGACAATGCTGTCACTTTGTATGCACATTGGTAAATTTTTTGCATACTGTTTGACCAGGGTACGTCCCAGGTCACCTCCTCCTTTACTTGTAGTTCCCCAAACTTCACTTCTTTAACTGGGGGGAGGGTGTTTTCTTTTGAGAATTACACATTAAGATGAGGTTGGATATATACATCATTACGTATAGTTTTCTTGGTAAAAGTTGCTTTACTCTTCGTTTTAATTAGATTCAATGTAAGCCCTATAAAGTGATAGAGAAAATACATATCGGGGTTTTAGACCCTTCTTCCATAATATGAAGAGTTAGGCTAGATCAGCAGTTTTCAACTGGTGCGCTGCAAGAATTTTTAAAACATGTAGTACCTGACTATTTAGTCAGACACTGACCTCTTGTCCTTTAGATTATCAAATAAATAACATGACAACAGCCAACCCAACAATCATTGTCCAGTGTGAATTAATCAAAATTATACCTGTTTTTTGTCAGATCGGCCGCAGAATTTTAGTGATTAGTAATGTGCGCCACGTGATGAGAAGTATTGAAAATTGCTGGGCTAGATGGTAGCTGAGATGGTCCCCATCTCTCAGGCTCCTTAAAGCTTTCCATTTGTTGCAACAGTGAGAGAAATTTCAGGACCTGCGATCACGTTAACAAAAATTTTCTTTTGGCAAAATTGGGTAGATTCCAGGAAATTGCTAATTTATTTATTTCTGGCCAGTTTCAGGAAGTGGACTTTTGTGACCTTCAGCAACTGGCAACCCTCGGATAATATTCCTGACATACTCAGAATCATAAGGGGAGCTGACGTGTAGCAAAGACGTGAAAATGAGATGAGGCTGGGGACTGGATGCATTTCTCATGGTCGAGGTGGAATAAAGTGGAGTAAAATTCTCTGCCACAAACATGTTTGGAGATACCTCCAATTGCAATCTGTGGCTTATAAAAATAATATTGCATTTGTTTCCTCTGCTCTCTGAGTCCAAATGGAATGGAGACAGGAGTAATGACTGTCCAATTCTGTGTCACGGTGGTGCTCCTTTGAGGGGGAATGGCAGGCTCAGTACGGCAAGCACTGCGCTGGTGGTAGGGCCAGGGTGACTCCTTTCAATTCCTGGTTACCCCTGTTACTGATGTGTGACCATAATCGTGTTATTTAATTTCTTTGACCCGACATTTTCTCATGTATACAATGGACATAATAAAATGTTCCTAAGAGGTTTGCTATAAATATTAAGTTTTAATGCATCTGTAATACCTATTGCTCAATAAATCTACATCCCCAGTCTCATATCCAACATTTTGAAATCCAAAATTTGTGAAAATTGTTTTCTTGAAAGCATCTTGGCAAACCTCCACTGTTCAATCTTATTTCACTTGGCAGAGAAGTTTCACCTGATCCTATGAAGCTATTTATAGTCTTTGTCCTGTTCCATGTGAATATTCATAGGTTTTGTTGTGTAAGTGTTTATTTGTGCTGTTTCAGAACGTTCTGGGGGGGGGTTACATAATGTACAATGTTATATCCTTCTAAAATATAAAAATTTCTGATTTTTAAACATACATGGCCCCAAGGATTTCTTTAAGGGATTTAGGCCTATATTTCTTTACTGGTTTTAGAAAAATTTGGATTGGTTTATTCTAGCTAACATCACACTTGGTTATTAAAATAATTTTTAATGTTTTCCATTATTTTGGAACAGATAGTTTTATATTTTCTGAACTAAGATGAATATTTATTATGATGGTAACTTCTTTAGAGTTCAGACTTGCCAAAAACCTTGAGACATAGAACCCAGTGGGTCTTATGATAAGAGAAAAAATTATTCCAAACTGGCTCAGTTCAGCTGAGTTAAAAGAGGTCCTTTTACTCTCTTATTAAATATCTGTTAAGAAGAGTTACATCCCAAAAAATAGGCATGAGCGGTAGGATAAGTGACAGAAGATGGAGGAATGAAAATTAATTGGTTCTCAGCTTCTATGAAGATTATTCAATGGGACATCATTTCAAAAAAGTACAATTTCCACAGGGTTTGAACACGCTTGGCTCAGTTTTTGGTCTCTCTTCTGGAAAAGTTATACTCGTTATTTAAAAAAGTAAGTCAGATACTCTCTTGATTCTTAACTGCTCATTCACTCCTAAACATCATAATTCTTACACTGAGCATTGAATTTTTAAATTTATTGCTAGGAATTGTGGAGGCCTAAGAAAGTTGTAAATGTGTATATACCGCACAAAGGCGAGAGCCAGGCTCTCTATTCACGGCACCGAGGAAGTCCTGTTCTGTTGCCAGGAGCAGAAGCCACCTGCTGAGCTGTAACAAAACCAAATGGATCAGTTGTCTGAAGTGACAGTAGCTCATTTAAAACAAATTCCAGGTTTAATTGAGCCTGTATCAAATAGATCATCTAGTATAGAGAGAATGCTATTGTAGCTTAAGATGTGGAAGAGTGACTATCAGTAATAATCCATATGCAGTAAGTGGTGAACAGACCAGTGTAATTCATGAGCTACAAAAGAGAAATTATTTTGTAGGCTACATAGTCACTGGGTAAAAACTAATTTATTTAATTGTCCTTTGGAGGACTCTCTACATTATTTTTGTGAATGCAGTGGAGACATTGAGTAGCCAAAGGAAAATAGGAAATTATCTTACATGAATGTTGGCTTACTAATTTTCATGTAAAAATGTGTTTTATGATGTTTAGAACAATGTGATTTCAGAGGCAATGAAAGTGTCTTAAGTCATAAGAGGAAGTAAGCAGAGATGGGATCAGAGAAAACAGATTCTGAACCTTTGAAGAGATGAGGGGTGGGGGAGGTAGAAGAGAGAGAAGAGGGTAAATGGTGATGGAAGGGGACTTGGGGTAGTGAACACACAATACAATATGCAGATGATGTTATTATAGAATTGTACACTTGCATCCTATATAATTTTATTAACCAATGTCACCCCAAGAAATTCAATTAAAAAGAAAAAAAAGGGAACTCACAGAAACAGAGAAGAATGTGGTTGCTGGGACTGGAGGGTGGGAGATATGGGCAGTTGGTCAGAAGGCACAAGCTTTCAGGTTTGGGTGAGTAACTTCTGGGGGTCTAATGTACGCCATGGCCACTGCAGTTAGTACTGTACTGTGTACTTGAAAGTTGCTGAGAGAGAAGAACTTTATTGTTCTCACTATAACAGCAACAAAAAATGGTGATTGTGGGAGGTGAAGGATGTAGCTGACCTTACTGTGGTAAACATTTTGCAACACATACACATATCAAATCAGCTCATCGTATGCCTTAAACTTACACAATGCTGTCTGTCAATTATATGTCCACGAAGATGAAAAAGGAGAAAAAAAAAAGAGGCAAGGGATTTGGCACGTCAAGATGATTGATTTTTGTTCTGAGACCATTGTTGGTAAACTTATCTTCTAAGATAGAGAAATACAGACGGTTAAAGGCTCCAGGGTCATAGGTAAAACGGGGAGGTAGCAGAGGTCAGTTTCAATGCCTCTGCTTCATTCACCCCCTTTGCACCGTGAAACACTGTTACCTTCCTCAGTCCCCTTCACTGTCCTTTATCAATCCAACCTTCAAGGCCTACGGGCTCTATGATACTGTGGCCTCTGTGTACTTCTCCCTAATCTCTGCAGTCCAGAAACATTGACTTTGTCTTGGTTCTTTGAAAACTCCAGGATGGTAGAGCCTAGGTTTTATTCACTGCTCCATGTCTAGTGCCTAGCACCGTGCCATGATTGACAACTATTTCTTAAATGAATGGATGACAAAGAAGTGAATGACGTGTTATGGTCATTCTAGTTAGTAGTTGGTACAAACTATCCTCATTTCTGGTATTGTCCTTCATTCTGTGAGTATATATTTAGTACTTAGAATGTGCTGGGGGCTGCTAAACAACAATTACACTGTGTAATAGCCGAGCGGTTGAGAATTACAGTGACTTCTCAGGGTAGGTTACAATTCAGGTGTGTTTGGAGATCTGGACATGCAGAAATGGTGGAGGGTACAACTATAAAACTCTACCTTTTTGCTGCTTTTAGACCAGACAGAAGATTTAACCTTCAGGGAGGCAGAAGTACTTTTGAAACAGAATTGAAACACAATGTTCTTTCCAGGAGGAAGAAGTTAATGTCAGCCACTGGTTATGTCTGAAGAGTGATGTTCGGAGATACACGTGTCTTTGCTACCTTGAGGTTTGTGAATGAAGAGACCTGAGGCTTCACTGACTCATTTTCTGCCCCTGACTGTTTCATCCCGGGCAGGACAGGAATGAGGTCGTGGGCTGTTCGCCAAGCCTGTCCTAGGTCGGAAGGCATGAAGTGCTTTACGGCGCCATTTTATGAATGAAGTGCTTCAGTGTTCAAAACTTCTTGGCAAAGAGTGGCAGAATTACCACCTTTTCTTGAGAGAATTGGGTGTAGCAGAAAGGAAGGGTATTGGGAAGGAGCTAAATTGGAACAGATCAACTTCTACAGAGGAATTATCATGGAAGAAATATTTAATGTTTCTTTTCGGTTAGTAGATTGGTATCTGTAGCATGACCTGGCACAAACTGACTTTTGGAGAGAGGTTTTAAAAAGTTTTCTCTTTTTCAATTAATAGCATGTTTGTGCAACAGATGAATATTTAGAGGCAGGGTATGCATATATATGTTCTGTTTGGTTTACTTCTTTATTTTTTCCTCAAAGACAACCAATCTAAGTGTGACTATCCTGAATATGCAGTTGTTGGTTTTTTTGGCTGAAATGGTACTAAATTGTCACAGGGTTTGTCATTGACATGGACACTGTGTTAAAGCAGACATAACTTTGTAACCCCAATTTAGAACTCAAGTTTTGAAATTTCAGGGCAGAACAGTAGGACTTAGGGCATGATTGTTTTTCCAGATGAGGATAATTTGCATGAAAGTAGTTTTATGATAAATCATCTCATTTGTTTAATTCTTGAGCCACACACAGCAGTACCTCCTCAAAGAGGCCTTCGTTCTAGTGAATTTACAAAAAGAAACCCAAGTTCCTCATTTGGATTAAGGACTACATTGCCTGCACCTTAAAGTCAGTCTTGGATAATTTCACACGACAGTCACGGTCTTCAAGGCTGTTCTGTCAGTTGAATTATCATCTGTTTAAATATTATGCTGTCTCCACTTGACACATCAACAAACATTATCAGAGTCATAGAAGTCATAGGTATAAAAGGCTTCTTAGCCCTCCCTTGCCTTTTTTTGGTCATCTGGTTATTACATCTGTTGTTAAGTGCAAGCTGCAAGATCATATATTCTTTTTTTTAAAGAAAGATTTTATTTATTTATTTTCAGAGAGAGGGGAAGGGAAAGAGAAAGAGAGGGAGAGAAACATCACTGTATTGTTGCCTTTTGTGCTCCCCCTGCTGGGGACCTGGCCCACAACCCAGGCATGTGCTCTGACTGGGAATCAAACCAATGACCTTTTGGTTCACAGGCCCATGCTCAATCCACTGAGCTACACCGGCCAGGGCAAGATAATATATTCTTTGAGTCATTTGCAGTCATCTTCTGGTGTTTCCTCAGAACACTAATCTAGAAAGTTCCATGTTAAATGATTTTCCAAACAGAGCATTTTAATTTGGAGAATTCTGCATAATCTACTGCCACTCTCAGAAACTCACAGCACAGATGAACAGGTTAAAGTCTGTAGTAAATGTTTCCCACTGTGGGAAGTTGCTCTGTGAGTCCAAACTATGATCGGTCTGGGATTTAATTCTGGGGATGAGGGTATAGGTCAGCTCATGATACATGTGTAACTACCACTGGGGTTTGTGTGGCTGATCTGACAGCCTAGGCAGGTCTCCTGTTCTCTCTACCATGTTTCAGGTACAACTTTTTTATCCCACTGAGGAGAACAACTTTCTGAGGCAGAAGACAACCTGTCTTTGGAAAACAGTCTAAACGTAGCTCTCCCTTCCTCCTAAAATTCAAACATGCTCCTAGGCTTTGGGGGAACATGGAATTTTGATTCTGACATTTGTTTATAAGCTTGTTACGAATATGAAAGTTGTGGTGCCCTTGCTCAATAAAGTTCAAAAATAGTCTAATACTGTATATGGTGAAATAATATATATTATAATCATGCCATATAATAGTATCATCTAATGAGAGTATAGTCCTCAAAGAGTAGTGTGTGCACCGGGCCGGATGACCTAATGAAGGTCATAGTGTAGGACTGGCCAGAGTGGAGTTGGGGGTCTGCTGGCATCTGGACACTAGAGAAACCCTTTAAACTGGTCTGAGTATATTCTTATAAAATTTCAGCTTGGTTTCACAATATATTGAATGTATTTACAAATCACTTGGTGAATTCATATAATGTGTTGTTCTATTGCAGAAATTTTCATCTTTGTCTTCATTTTAAAAAATATTTTATTGATTTATTTTAGATAGATGGGAAGGGAGGGAGGGAGAGAGGGAGAGAAATATCGATGTGTGAGAGATGCATCAGTTGGTTGCCTCTCTCATGCCCCCAACTGGGGACCTGGTCCGCAACCCAGGCATGTGCCCAGACCAGGAATTGAAGCTGTGACATTTTGGTTTGCAGGCCAGTGCTCAATCCACTGAGCCACACCAGCCGGAGTTTCCTCTTTGTCTTTAATGTGAGTTCCTGGATAACCTCCATCACTGCCTATCCTCACAGTATACCCCTATTTCACTCCAGTTTTGTTCCTAACACCTCTTCCTCAGGCCTGATGATCACCCCACCACTGTTTCTATGGTTTAATGAAGAATGTAGAATCACAATCAGCTTTTTATCAGAATCTTCACTCACTTCCCAAGGTTGAATGTACTTCCTACGGTATTAGTAAAATGGAAACATGTTTTGCTTGCATAACTAATACAGATGAGTCTGGTGCCACTTTCTTCCTCGTCCGAGGTACTGCTTGACCTCTGCCAGGAGAGGAAGTGGTCAGCCCCCACTTAATGCTCCTCACAATGCTTCTTAGGAAATTGGTTGACACCTGAGCCAGTAAAGCCACTTAAGAACTTAAACTGGCTTGGGCCCCTTGCAGGAAGTAGTTTGCACTGTCAGGTATAAGAGAGAATGGCTTTTCCGCAGGAAGGAGCTTGGATGGCATAAGCAAGATAAATAGCCCTGAATGAAAAGGTGAATAAAACCCTCGACAGTTTGAATTTCCATCGGAGGAACCTGGGAGTTAAGCATTTTCTTTCTTCTCCCTTTATCTCTTGTCTGTCTCATATTTCAGTTTTATTGCCCCTCTTTCGCTGGCCATGGTGCTGAATTATGATGAGCCCCAGACTTAGTTTAACCTTAGCTATTCCCTGACTTGCACTTTTTTTTTTTAAAGGTAGAAAATGATGCAGATTACTTCTTTCTCTGCAGTCATGACTATTATTAAATCTTCTACAATAGTCACACCTAATTTTTTACTATGCTTCCCCCTCACCAGTGCACTGGGCAATGTGGTGAGAAGAACACAGACACTGTCTCAGGCTAAAATAACATCAAAGGCTGGAGCCAAGACCCAGCAAACGTTCTTATTTAGTCAGAGAAGTGCGCCAGGGTGGTCCAGAGTATTCACAGACAGCCTTCTCCTTGACAGAGATCAGGCTCAGCTAGCCACAGGTTCCAACCCTTCCTCTAAAGTTACCAGTCGTGTTGCCTGAAGGCAGTTGCTTAATGTTACTTTCATTTGCTTGTTTGTCGATTGAGGGACTAGCAATACCTGTCTCATAGGATTATTCTGAGTATAATATGAGACAATATGAAAAGCTTAACACAGAGTCTGACATATATGTTCAATTAATTCTACTTTTCTTCCCTTCTTTGAATAGCAGTGGATGCTACTTAATGCTCTAGAAGGAGGTTAGTAATTCTTGATGACAAAGTTATGAACTTTGGTTCTTTTCTTATATTATTTTTTATGACATTCTTTCAAGTGACAGTGGCTTTAAAGATCTGATATTTCAGTTTTCTAAAGAAAACATACAGTAGTGGAGGAAAGCATTTTATTTGAGACAAAGCTCCAGATCGTCTGGGTGGATAGTGGCAGACACAAGCCAAATGACACCTGCCTATTCTAACAGATTTAAGTACAGGTGAGACTGTAATGACCAGTCTTTTGTGGTGGTCCTGGTGATGGTGGGTTCTAAGAAGTAGCCAGCCATTGATTTAAGTGACTCAGAGAGTTAAGATGAGGCTTGTACTTTAAACTGGGCCTGGTTATCAAATGCTCAATACATTTCTGTTTTTATCAAAAGGCTAGTTTCTGGATGAGCTCTAGTAGTTGGAAATATGAGTGCTGGTTATTGGGGGTGGGAGGAAGTCAAAAGCTTCACAGACTTGGAAACAGTTGTGCATATGTGTATGGGGGTGTGTTGGTAAAAAATGTCAGGAAATGCTATGCCTATGCATCAGACATTATAGAGGCATTTAGCACTCGCAAGAAATACAGTGTGACGGTTGAGAGCTCCAGCGTTGGAGATGGACAGACCAGTGTTCAAATCCCAGATCTACTATTTGTTTTGTCAAATGTATGTACTAGAAAATGCAACTCAGGTTGGATTTAAGGATAAGATTATTTATTGTCTTGTACTTTAGGAAATACTGAAGCAAGGTAGGTTGCAAGCCTAGCATGTCAGGGTTCTGGCCCCACCTCTCTGTGATCTTCTTGGTTCTGTCCTCCTTAGGCAGTTGGCTTAGTTTTCAAGTGGTTAGAAAGGTGGTAGCAGTGGTTCTGGGTACCACATTCAGGCACAAAAACCTTTAAAAGAAGAAGAGAGACTAGTTTATTTCTGTGTCTCTTCTGTAGGAATGAAAAAACTTTTTTATTTTTGGTTATTTTTTTAATTGTTGTTCAAGTACAGTTGTCTCCATTTTCACCCCACCTCAGCTACCTGTGCTACCCAACCCCACTTCCCACCCTTGAACATACCCCCTTTGGCTTTGTCCATGTGTCCTTTATACATGTTCTCTGATGGACGTTCCCTTACTTCCCCCCATTATCCCTCTCCCTCTTCCCCTATGATTACTGACAGTTTGTTCTTTTCTTTTCTTTCCCCCCCAAAAAAACCCTTTTCTATAAGCCCAACAGCAAAAATGTCCTCGCTTTTCATTGGCTAGAGTGACTTACTTGCTCATTTATAAACCCATCAAGAGGGGAACAAGATTATTATGATTAATTTAAGCTAAAAAGACCTTCTCTGGGTGCTTGAGATGAGTATCCCACTGACTAACCTGAGCAACACGGGTGCTCTGTTAGAAAAGAACAAGAGGTGGAAAATGAACAGTGTATGCTGCTACTTGGTAGCCCCTTTGTTCTTTAAATTTTCCAACTGTATCACGTATGTATGTCACTTACTGAGAGAATATGAAATGAAATGATATATGTAAAGCCCTGAGCAGAATACCTGTTACAGAGGAAACATGTAGTAAAGTAACAAATAGGTTTGGCAATTGGGAAACCATATTTGTTCACTGCAAGACTGATTCAAAACTCTTATTGCTTTGTGTGGGTCTGTGTTCCTGAGAAACTTTCTGAACTTGTCCTGACTGGCTGAGCACCCAAAACAAATCCTGAGATCTAGATAGAGTCTTCTCATGATTCTTGTCAAATCCAGGCGATAATGTCCCTGAAGATGGGCTTTGTTCCATTTTTTTATGCAGACAGACTGAGTTCCCCTTGATGAGCGGGAAAATTCTTAAACACACTCAATGTTCCGTTGTGGTCATTTGAATGTGTGTGTGTGTGTGTGTACATACACTGTGTATGAATAGCTTCAGCTATTATTCTGCTTTCAAGCCACTTGGCTGAGCACCTGAATTAGTTTTAAAGCACCAGTAAAGTTTGAGGAACACGGTGAGAAAGCAGGATTGAACAAGGGGGAGGTTAGGAGGGCCGCTGTACTCTCCAGCCCCAGGACTGCTGGTCACAGCTTCAGTGTGGCTGCCGTCCCCAAGACTGTGTAGCGCACAGCTCGGACAGCTCTGTGTGATGGCCCTACTCTCTGTTCAGGACAGGATTCATGCTTCGCTAAGGTGGCCTGGGAGAGCAGGGCACATGGCTTGTGTGCATTTGGTTAGTTCCCTTACAGTTAATTACTCCTTGTGAAATGTGCGCAGTGTGGAATCTTTCCTGCTCAGTCAAACACAGAATGATTCACTCGATTTTATCCAGGGCAATTTTATTGCATACTGTGGGGGACTACGATGCTCTGACATTAACTGCCACGTGAAGGATGTGGCTGTACTTACAATTACACATTAATTTGTGTTCCTTTAAAAAATAAGACAAGTAATTTTTTAAAAACACAGCTGTGAGAATGGTAGAATGGTATAGTGTTTAAGTCCACCAATTCTGCCATAAGGCTGCTTTGGTTCAAATGCCAGTTACTTTACGATCTGTGCATTTTTTGCTGTCTATGCATTACTTTCCTCCACTGTAAAACAGAGATAGTCATAGAGCTGATCTCAGAAGGTTTGGAAAATTAAATGAATTGATGTCTGTGGAGACCTTAGATCAGGACCAGGCCAAAGGAAGTACTTCGTAAGAGTTAGCTGTGATCAAGTGTTAGTGGAGATACGGAGAAACTGAAACCCTTGTACACTGTTGGTGGGAATGCAGTATGGTACAGCCTTGATGAAAACCAATATGGAGATTCCTCAAAAAATTAAAGATAGAACTGCCATTTGATCTAGCAATCCCCCTTCTGATATATCTCCAAAAAAATAGAAATCAGGATTTCAAGGAGATATTAGCACCCCATGTTCATTGCAGCACTATTTACAATACCAAACCTAAATGTCCATCAACAGATGAATGGGTAAAGAAAATGTGGTATATACATGCAAGGGAATACTATTCAGTCTTAAAAAGAGAAAAAAATTCTGGAATATGTGACAGCATGGATGAGCCTTGAGGACATTATGTGAAGTGCAGTAAGCCAGACACAGAAAAACAGACACTACACAATTCCACTTAACATGCAGTATCTAAAATTGTAAACTGCATAAAATCAAAGACTGGGAGGATGGTTAGATGGGTCTTACTACACACACAAAAAAAATTGTAAAAGTTATCCCAAACTCTACTTGTCAAATTAGCAACGATGAAACATTTAAGGGAAGGGAGAGATATCCATTGTTAAAAAAAAAACAAAAACTCCAAAAAATCAATGTTGATGTCCTCCATTATAGAGGGAAAATAAATTCTTTTTAAATCATATTTTAATTGTTATTCTATTATAGTCATTCCATTTCCCCCCTTTGCCCTCCTCTGCCCATTCCCACCCCCGCCCTGCTCCCACGGTTAGTTCCTACACTCTTGTCCATGTCCATGGGTCATTCATACATGTTCTTTGTCTAGTTCCTTCCCCTTCTTTCCACCATTATCCCCTGGAAAATAAATTCTATGAAGCATTTTCAAAAACCGGTCATTTAACTTCAACTCATTATTGTTTTTGTTGTAATAAATACATAGAGATATTCTTTAATGAAAAGAATTGGCTGTGATCATCATTATTATCACTCGTTTGTTTTGTAGAATTTAGGCATTCCTGGATATCTGATGCAGTTCATATTTTAACACTGATAAGGCCTTTTACAATGAACTGCGTGCTTTTTTCAGCAGCATTTCCATATCTATTTTTCTCTGTCCTCACAACAACCTGTCAGCTAGGTAAAATAGGAATAATTATCTATACTTCTGTTATAGTAATTATTTAACTCTATAGCACTTTTCTAATGATTTCCTCTACCAGATGGAAAAACTCTCATGAATGCAGTGTATCAGTTAGGAATGTAATTAGCTGTAAGTAATGAATACTCAATAATAGCAGCTTAAATTGTAATGATATATATTATTTATTAGCAAAAGTTCTGAGGTAATATTCAGTGGCTCAATGATAGTATTAAAGATCCAAACTTTTTGCATCATCCTGAGTATGTTGATTCCTCTTCTTTGGGGTTGTAACCTCATGGTCACAAGGTGGTTGCCACACTTCCAGGCACTGTGTCCCCAGTCTCCCAAGCAGGAAGGAGGGGAGTGTTTGGGAAAATGTCTCCTTTTATTAGTAAAGAAAATTTATTCCAGAAGTTCACTTAATGTTCTACTATACCTTATTTACCAGAACTGAACCACATAGCCACTCTAGTTGCAACGGAAGCTGGAAAGAGGATATTTGGCAAAAGAAAAAAAAATTATGGTTGTCTCTTAGAGCTAGGTACATTAAAACCTGAAAAAAAGAGTTCTTCCTTACTTCCCTCCCTTTCCTCCTCCTTCTCCTCCTGCTCTGCCCCTTTCCCCTCCTTCTTTCCTCTTCCTCCTTCTCTCTCTTTTTCTTTCAAGTCTTGAAAGACTGTGGTCCAGAAGAGCCAGTGGCTATAGGGAAGAAAACTAGCAGTCACAGCAAGGATTGTCCCTGATTCATTTTTTTTAAATTCCTGAGCCTGACACACAAAAACTATCCAAAAATATTAGAATAAATAAAACTCTTTCTGGCAGATAAACTGACACCTAAGTAGTAAAAAGTACATGATTTTCCTAAAACTGCACAGCTAATTGGAAGAGTAAGTGGAGTTAGAACTGACCTGTGTGCTCACTTCTGGCCTGGAGTTCTTCCTATTAGGAAAAGCTGTTTTTTGTCTTACTACTTACAGAAAAGTTAATGCAACATATTTCTATTTGTTGGATGTTTGATAGAATGGCTTAACTTACACAAGATAAGTGTTTCTCTTGGATCTTAGGTAATGGTTAGCCCATTCAAATATATTTACCCAAATAAGATTTGATGAACCATGTCCCTCTTTGGATGACCGATGACTATGGAGTAAGATTATTGGCATGCAATAAACTGGAATTCAAAGCTGCATTAACCTGTGTTGTTTTATCTACTTGTTAAGATGATTAAATATGAAGTAGAAACACTTTACAATGTAAAGAACCAATGTTGTGACCCATTATGTGCCAGACACAATGCTGGCCATTTAAAATATAATGTAAATAGTATTCTCTCTATTTTTCTGATGAGGAAACTGAGTCTTGTAGTAGTTGTGACTTGCTATAAGTCATAAAGCTATAAAGGGGCAGAGCTGGGATTCAAGTCTGGCAAAGTTAGACTTTAAAACTTGCGCTTTTCCCACTGTCTCAAACTCCTGTGCAGTGTTCAGGCACTACAATAGTCACAGTTAATAAGCACCCACTGTATACCGAGAAGTCCTTAGGAGTTAGATAGACAATAGTAATTTCTGAATAATTTTTGGCTTCTAAGTTGCTTGAGAATTAGCATTTTAATGTTTTACATGTAAAAATGCCTTGTAGACTGAAAAGTTTTATATAACTATCTATTATCATTATCCTTATGTCAAAATTCAAGTTGACATTCTTGGAATTTCAATGTAGGCATTAAAAAAGTATTGTATGGTAGTTTGAAATTTTTTGTATTCACATAAAGAAGCAAAACGTACATTATGAGTTGTTTAAAGATTCCAGCAGCTATTATGCATCATAATGTGTACTGAAGTTAATTCTAAAGCATATCTGTAGCTCATTTTATTTTATGCCTTGGCACTTTGTTTATAGTGTAGCATATTTATGGGTTAGAATACCTTTAAATATTCTGGTCTTATGTAGTTTTTTTTCTTTCCTGATAAAAATTTAAAATGGTATTTTCTGTTTTTTAAAAAAATCAGTTAATTTTTTGATTTAATCTTTATTGTATATTTTCCATTACCATGTAGTCCCCTTCTAATGCCTCCCTCCAGCAGTCACCACACTCTGTCCTTGTCCATGAGCCCTTTCTCTTTAATCCCTTCCTCCTCCCTAGCCTCCCCCTCGCACCCACTAGCCGTCACCTGCTCTCTATCTGTGGACGTTTACTGTTTTAAGAAACATTGCACTTGAGGTACAAACCTGTTTTATTATTTCGTTACAGGCTAGCTTTTCATAATAATCATTAGCACCTTACTGACTTGACTTGTGTTAGAGTCTTCTGATTTTACAGTATTTGGCCTGTTGAGGGTTGGTTTGCACACTGGCACAGTGCACACACAGGGTGAGGAAAGGCCAAAGAAAGAGGTGCCTGGCATTTTAGTAAAGCAAGGGAGCTCACTTATGTGCTTGTCCTGGGCAGCTGCAAGACAAGTAGATCTCTACCCTCCCCTGCCAGAATCTTAAAAGTGTATACAGAGGCCTTAATGGGGGTCTGTCACGTATTCAGTGCAGATGGTCTTAACACCACCTTATTGGTTTAAGGCTACGCCCTTGAAATGCCCCCAACTATGGGAATGGTGGAATGAACATAAATTCCAAGGAAGTGGAGGGAGTGAGGAACCTCCAATTGCCAGAGTCTAGCTCTCCAGTCAACCAGCAGTCACATTTTCTTGATGACCTCCTGTAGTAAAGAGATTTATAGTTAAAATAAGCAAAGTACTATGTGAAATTTAAAAACCTTAAGTATAGGTCTTTATCTAACAGATATAATCATTAGTCTTATAATATTGCTATGATGGTAGGGTACCTCTTTACAGATTAAAAGTTTCCTGTTAGGAGACAATTCTCCATAGGACACTTGTGTTTTTGAAAAATGTATGGGCAGGCCTGGCTGGTGTGGCTCAGTGGATTGAGCGCGGGCTGGGAACCAGAGGGTCCTGGTTCGATTCCCAGTCGGGGCACATGCCTGGGTTGCGGGCCAGGTCCTCAGTGAGGGCCATGTGCGAGGCAACCATACATTGCTCCTTCTCCCTCCCTTCTCCTCTCTCTGAAAATAAATAAATAAAATCTTAAAAAAAAAATACTTAAAAAAAAAAAAAGAAAAATGTATGGGCAAAGGCATTGACTGCCTTTGTCCTGAATTAACTTTTCCAAGATGCTTGTATAGTGATCACCCTTGGAAGACAGCAGTATGTCTTCGTGGAGCAAAGAGGAGAGTCTCCTGTAGCCCTGGAAGATAGAGATAGGGCCTAGAACATAGGCCAAGCAGCCTTACTGCCCATTACAAAAATTAGGGTTCTGCAAGCTCCGTGTTACTCTCCTCTAAGACAACCCTCTTTGTATCGCCCTGTGGGAATTGGGGTTTCGGGATCTGGCACAAATCCTGAGACTCCTGTCTACTGCTATCACCGTGAGTTATAAAGTCTTTTCTTTCTGACCTAGGAGTCTCACATTTTCTGTTAGCACACAAAAATGGTGGCAGGTTACATTATAACAGGGGTGTCAAACTCATTCTCACCAGGGGGCCACATCAGCCTCGCGGTTGCCTTCAAAGGGCCGAATGTAATTTTAGGACTCTATAAATGTAATTACTCCTTGACAATTAAGCAAAAGCTCGGCGCTGCGGCCAGGTAGAAACAAGGTGCCAGGCTGCATAAAACAAGGTGGAGGGCCGGATTCAGCCCGCGGCCCTTGTGGTTGCCACCTGTACCTTAAAGGATAAAATCCTGAGCCTTCATAGCTTTTGACAATTTCCAGACTAAACTATTTTGCCCACCCCCACCTATAGTAGCAATTTTAAGACAAACTAACTCTTTAAATTTTTAATTTTGAAGAGGATTTAAACTTTGGAATATTTCAGGCTAATATAGTAAAACGCCATCAATAAATGTTAAAATATCATTATAGTCAAATCAGGTTTAAAAAAAAATTCTCACCTGAGAATATGTTTTATTGATTTGATTTTCATAAAAAAATTTATTGTATTTTTTCCATTACCATTTTATCCCCCTTATTCCCACCCTCTGCAATCACGATGCTGTTGTCCATGTTCATGAGTCTTTTTTCCTTTTTGCTCGATCCCTTGACCCCCTAACTTCCCCCAATAGCTGTTATCCTGCTCTCTGTCTATTCTTTCACTTATGTGTAGAATCTAATGAACAAACTTACTGATTTTAGAGAAACAGAAAAGGGTGGCCGAGAGAGAGAGAGAGAGAGAAGAACATCGATGTGAGAGAGAAACATCTATTGGTTGTCTCCTGTAGGCACCATGGCGGGGGATGGTACAACCTAGATATGTGCCCTGACCGAGGATTGAACCCTCAACCTTTTGGTGTACAGGATGATGCTTCAGCCAACTGAGCAACCTGGCCAGGGCTATACTCATATCAGATTTAAAAAAACAAAATAATTGAAACATTGCAAATAAAGTTGAATTCTATTTTTACTATATATATTTATATACACCCACACAAATATGTTGTTCTAGTTTGTGTTTTTAAAAAAACTGTAATTTGTCTCACAGTGTATGATTTTTCAACTGTCTTTTCTCACTCAAGGCTGGTTATCTACTCATTTTGATAAATAATGATCCAGTTCATTAACTTTCTTCAGCTTTATTATATGAATATAATGTTTTGTTCATCTAAATAAACACTATTGGTTAGACAGTTGGGTTGTTTCAGTGTTTTGATATTACAAACAAGGCTGTGATGAACATCTGTATGTGTTGGCACAACGGGGGCAAGTTTCTCTAGGACACCTAATCAAATGTGGCAGAATTGATGCTGTGCCAGTCTGGGCCTAGGAAAAAGACCAGCTCTCATTTGCTCTGTGAGAGAGCCAGACACTGGGTACAAGATCCAACTACTCTGAGGCTGCTGTGCTGTGAAAAAGTGCAAGCTAGTGACCTGAAGAGGCCATGAGGAGACAGAGAGAGAGAGAGAGAGAGAGAGACAGAGAGAGAGAGAGACAGAGAGAGAGAGAAAGAGAGAGAGAGAGAGAGAGAGACTCTTTGCTCTTCCAGCCATCCTAACTGAATTGCCAGATGTGAGTGAAGAAATCACCTTGGAAATTTCAGCCGTAGCAAATGTCACATGGAACAAGACAAGCTGACATGCTGTCCCCATGGGGGCCTTACCAGAATTGCAGAATCAAAAGCAAAGAAATAATGATTGTTGTTCTGAGTCACTAAGTTTAGATATTCAAAACATGCATTTTTCTTCTTGGCATTCCTTTTTTGTATTGATTAGAAAGTATTCTTTCTAGAACAGATTTGTAGCATTTTCTAAGATTTATCCCTGTTCATTTTTTTTAAGATTTTATTTATTTATTTTAGAGAGAGGAGAAGGGAGGGAGACAGAGAGAGAGAGAGAAACAGCAATGTATGGTTGCCTCTCACATGGCCCTCACTGGGGACCCGGCCCGCAACCCAGGCATGTGCCCTGACAGGGAGTCGAACCGGGACCCTCTGGTTCCCAGCTCACACTCAATCCGCTGAGCTACACCAGCCAGGGCTATCCCTGTTCATTTTAAACCTGAATCTCTTATTTGATTAAAAAAGCCTCTAGACCTCACCACCTGATTAGGTGAGCCTTGCAGTGCTAGAATTTTGGAGTGCTGTGTGTGTGTGTGTGTGTGTGTGTGTGTGAGAGAGAGAGAAAGACATCTCTCCTCTCATACACCATGGAATGTTGGGCAGACAGGAGTGGTCAGTGAGGCAGATTCTGCCCTGCTCCACAGCTCCTAAGGTGTTGAGGCTTAGTACTTTCCTCGATTGGCTCTAACTGCTATTTGACCTTGATGCCTATGGGTTCTCTAGGGCAAGGCAATGGCTCCAACATTCAGCTGATAATGGCCTCCCTTTCAAGCAGCGGCTGAAGGCATTGGGGTTCCTTACACAATTGGCTGTATCTTCCGCTGAGTTTCAGTTGGCAGCTTTGCAGACCGCCTCTTTGCCTCATGGGATAGCTGTCACCTGCAAGACTGTAACCCAAGATCTGAGTCCTCTTGGAAACCTGAATTCAAGATGGGAATGGGGGAGTCTGGGCCTCCCTCCTCTTAGCCCTACTTTCTCTCACCATCCCAGTTCTCTCTTTTACTCTGTTAGTGCAGGGAAGATCATCAAGTTCAGTGGCAAAGTAAACGTCCTCTCAGGAAGCGATATGACCTTCTTGCAAGTGTTGTTGAAGTTTACTAATCTCTGTCCTGAGTGTTCCCTTGGTTTGGGGGAAAGGAAACCCCTCCTTCTCTTCCTCAGAGAGAGGGGGGAGGAAGGGAATAACCTTCATTTAGAGACAAAAGACAATAAATTTTTTTATTTTTAATTTTTTTAAAAATTTATTGATTTTAGAGAGAGAGAGAAAACCCCATCGATTTGTTGTTCCACCCATTTATCCATTCACTGATTGATCTTATGTGTGTCCTGCCTGGTGATTGAACCTGCAACGTTGGTGTATTGGGATGACATTCTAACCAACTGAGCTACCCAATCAGGGGTAGGAGAAAGACAGCTTGTAACTTCCTTCCAACCACATATAAATCAGGGTTTAGAGGTTATGGTAATTACTGTCAGTTCTGTTGAAAATGCACCACTCAGCAAGTTCTGAAGGGAGTGACTAGTCCCGACAGCTGGAGGTTCTTGAGCTAGAATGTGTGGTTCATGGATCAGCCAGGCCTTGGTGTTCCTAACAGCATTCTTTAATATAATTAATTGTTTGTTATATGTATTGTAAAAACTATTTCCAAACTGTTGGCTGGCTTTTAATTTTATTTATGGTGTTTTGATCTTGCAGAAACTTTAACTTTGATGTGGTCAAGTTTATATATTATCTAAGAAATTCTTTCCTGTTTTAAAGACATTCTACCACATATTTTTCCTAATAGTTGTAAAATTTTGCTTTTTACATTTAGGTCTCTTATCCATCTGGAACTTATACAAATTTGTATATGATGATATATGGATACAATTTATTTTATCATTGTAGAGAAAGCCAGTGTTTCCTAAATAATTTATTGAATAGTCTGTCCTTTCCCCAGGACTCAGAAATGCCAGCTTTGTCTTACATCACAGTTCCACATGGGCACAGCCCTGTTTTTGGCATCTTTATTCTGTTTCCGTAGCATATTATGGCTGTTAGAAGGAAAACTTACTGTCTTAATTACTATGACTTTATCTTAATATCTAGTAAGTCTCTCATCCTTTTTCCCAGAATAATTTTGATTATTCTTGGCCCTTGCATATGAATTTTAGAATTAGCATATCAGTTCTGTAAAAAATGTGTTGGGATTTTGATTAGCAATGCATTGGATTTATAGATTAATTAGGGTATGGACTAAATCTTTAATGTAAAAAATATATTAGCTTTCTGCCCAGTGGTCTAAATCATAAATGTTTCCATTTAGTGTATAACTAATATATTCTCCTTACTTTGCAATATTTGGGGTAAAGTTTTACCTGTTGTTATGGTCAATGACTAACACAAAGCTTCTCTCAATAAACATTTGTGGAAATAATGAATGGATCATCTGTAGACATTTGTGCTAGCCACTTTGAAACTTAGACAGAAGTTTGGGAATGTTACACCATTAGCTATACATTTTCTAAATTATAAAATGTTTTTCGTGATTTAGTGTGAGACTCTACTGTGTTAACAAGGATGCCTAATTTGTAATTACTAAAGCTGCACTAAGGCAACATTTTACACTTTGTGTGGTCCTATATTGGTGATCATTGTGTCATTTCTGCTTGTTTGTTGAGGATGGTGGAATGTGTTATATCTTTAGATTTTATTTTTTAAACCACTTCATTGAAGTATGATCAACATACAAAATCTGTGTGTATTTAATGTATGCAACTTGATGAAGGTGGAAATAAGTATACATTCATGAAGCTATCACCACAATTTATGGCATAAATGTCTCCATCATCTTTAAAAGTTTCCTCTAGCCTACTTTATTTATAATAACAATAATAATTATGTTGTGATAATAAAGCAGGTTAGTAAGAAGCTAGGCAAACTCCCTGGCAAGTGGAATGAGGAAACTGAGACAAATAGACAGACAAGGGACAAATGGCCGAGCAATTAGCAGACAGCTTAATAAATCACAAGGTCTTATCTTCCTTAATCAAAGGCACTTAGGAGCAGGTGATTGACATCTCTCCTCCCCAACCAGAGAGTGAGTAGCTTAAATCACCCTAGCCAGGGAGACAGATAACAGGGACCCAATTAGTAGCAGCCAACCCAGGAACAGATGAAGTCAGGGAAGTAAATAACGAAAAGCCCAGTTAGAGCCAGGTGAATCCAAGGTAGAGGTGAAGCGGACCTGAGAATGCTCTCTGATCCCATTAGATGCTATTTTGATGCATCAGCATATTGAGGAACACACCTGGAAAGCTGATAAATATTCTGTTGAGACCTCCTCTAAAATTCCCTCCTGCAGAAAACAGATAAAAACCCTCAAGACAAAGGACCCAGTGAGCACTCTTCCTTGAGCACACAAGCACCCCTTCCCCTGGGCGTGTACTTTCACTTTCTTCATCCCAAGGTCTAAGGGCCCTCCTCTTTCCTCGGTGACTTCTCAGTAAGCCAAGCAGTCTAACTGTGGCTCACTCCTCATGCTGGGATCTTGCTTTTTCTATTCTAAGTCCTTTGTCTTACTGTCCCAAGCTTTAATAAACAGACTTTCAAAATCACCTGGACTCTCACCTTGAAATCTTTCCTGCACGATGTAAACAACCCACATATTCCAAACTGTGCCGGGACAGACCCACACTGGCCTGGTCCCTTCCTGGTGACAACATAGATACAATGTAAGATCCACACTCCCAGCCAATTTTCAAGATACAGTACTGCTCTGTTAACCATAGGCGTGATGCTACACAGCAGGTCCCGGGGACTCACCTGCATAACTGCAGGTCTGTCCACTTTGACTAATACTTCCCCATTTCCCCTTCTTACAAGCTCCTGGCAACCGCCATTCTACTCTCTGCTTCTAAGAGTTTGACTGTTTTAGATTCCTCATCTAAACAGTATGATGTGGTATCTGTACTTCTGGGTCTGGCTCACACATATTTTACTCAGTACAATGTCCTCCAGGTTCATCCATGTTGTTGCAAATGGCAGGATTTCTTTCTTTTCTTAATGCTAAGTAATACCCTATCGTATGCATATACCACATTTTCTTCACTCATGAATCCACTGGTGGACATTGACCTTGTTTTCACCTCTTGCCTACTGTAAATAATGCTGCAGTAAAGGCGGGAGTGCAGCTGAGATCTTGTTTACATTTCCTTTGACTATGTACCTAGAAGTGCGCTTGCTGAACCATATGGTAGCTTTATTTTTAATTTTTGAGAAACCACCGTACTATTTTTCATAAAGGCTATACCAATTTACATTCCCACCAAAAAAAAAAAAAAAATCATTGCCAAGACAAATTCAAAGGGGGCTTACTGCCAATTTTTTTCTAAGAGTCTGATAGTTTCATTAGCGTACAGAATTTTCACAGTCTTGATTAAATTTATTCCTGAGTACAGTGGTACCTTGATCCTTGTCCTTAATTCATTCTGGAACTCATGATGAGTGCTAAAACCCATGAGTACCAAACAAGCAATGGATGATGAAGCATTTTCTCTTAAGGGGAGGAGTCGTGACTCATATAAGTTCTAGCAAACGCGACGAGTCCTGAGTAAGTGCCAAGTGCTGAGACATTTTTTTTCTCATCAAAATGTGATGAGTACAGGGCTTGACAAGTTCTGAAGACAAGGACCGCGGTATGACTGTATTTTGTTTTTTTGGTGGTATTGTAAATGAGATTGTTTTCTTAACTTCTCCTTCTAACAATTCATTGTCAATGTATAGAAACGCAACTGATTTTTGTATATTAATTTCTCATCCTGCAACTTTACTGTTAGGGCTGCCATAACAGAGTAACAAAAACTGAGTGGCTTAGAACAATATAAATTTATTGTCTTATCCTTCTGTAGCCTAGAAGTGTGCACTCAAGGTGTTGTCAGGGCCATGCTCCCCATTCCCGGCCTCTCTCCTACTGTCTTGTAGTTCTCTGATTTGTGATGGCTTACAGCTCCAAACTTCACATGGATTTCTCCCTGTGTGTTCATCTGTCTTTTCACATGCTGTTCCTTTTTATCAGGACTGTAGTCATATTGGATTAGGAGCCTATATTATTCCAGTATGACCTCATCTCAAGTAATTATATCAGCAACGATTCTACTTCCAGATAAGGTCACATTCTGAAGTACTGGGAACTAGGGCTTTAACATATGCATTTTAGGGGGGACTCAATCCAACCCATAACACATCTGTTAGGGCACATGTTACATCTGACTAGTACTATGATTACTTTATTTACACATCTCTGTAGAATATAAGTTCCTTCAGGGATTCCTTGTAATCATTAAAAATGATCTCAGCACTTAGCACATTCCCAGATGCAGAAGAAGGCATAATATTAGTTGCATGGCTATTTTAAGTTGTAAACTTCGATAACCCAAGGTCTGGGATTTCTATTCTCCCTTTATTATACTGACATCTATTATTTACCACAAAGTCTAGTTCTTTGGTTGCCCCAAATAAGGTATCTTTTATTTTTTGGCATGTAGTTGATATGACTTTAATTCTAATGGGACAGTCTAATGGGGCATTAGATCTATTGGGATAATGTGATAGAATAGTAAAACCAGGCATTTCTTTGTTGATCATGTTATTTGGTGAGCTGACCAAAGAAATAAGTTTTTAAAAATTCCTGAAGGCATTATCATTTAAGGTAGGGATCAAGTTAAAGATGGAAGAGAACATAGTTAACCTCAGCAGCTTCCACATTCTGTTACCTTGCTTTAATTTGGATTTAGAAATGGTTGAATGCAGGAGGTCACTAGATGCATGACTACATATCCTGATTTTGTGAATTCATGTTGAAGTCAGGTACTTAAAAATCAGTTCACTGTAAGGCTTGGATATAGGATTACAGTACACATTTATCCTTGCTTTATGATCATCCAACCCCTGAACCCCTTCTTCCCATGTTTGGGTAATCTCCCCTGCCCCTGTGTCAAATCTTGTCAGGAGGCTGAGCTACCTGCTACTACAGAAGGAGAAAATGCCCAGTGCCTACTTGTCTAGCCTTGCTTGCAGTTCAGGTCACTCTCTGGCTATATTGCTGCTGGGAGATCAGAAGCTGCAGTGATAACGGTAGCAGCAGTGTTTAGCCCTGCTTTGCCTGAGATGCAACAGCGTGTTTGGTGACGGAGCCAGTGGTGTCATCCCCAGGCCAAAGGCATGGCATACGTTTTATGGCTGCATGGCTTCAGCAGGCTGCCACGTTGCGATGCACGTCTCACATGGCTGGCCCTGAACCTGAGTCTTCAGTCATCCTGGTGAGTCTGAGAGATACACTGTTCTTTAAATACATACATTTCTTTCCTTGATTAAATCAGCCAGTGAGAACTCCTTTAATTTTCAACTAAGAATCTTGACATACCAGGGTGTTCGGTATTTAACGGATTCACCTATAACAAAATTTTAGATGTGCAGACCAAAATAAATTGCTCAGAGGCATGTGTGTGAGGAAGATTAGTCCTGTACTTCAGCTTCTCTGCTGGCTTTGATTTATACTCTTTTTGTCATTTTCTAAGTCTCACTTATATGTTCAATAAATATTTCCTGAGTGCCTGTGTATTAGTTTTCTACGGCTGCTGTAACGAATTACCACCAACTCGGTGGCTTAAAGCAGCACAGATATATTCTCTTCTATTTCTGGAAGCCTGAAGTCCAGACAGTTTCACGAGGTAAAGTCAAGGTGTTGGCAGGGCTGGTTCTCCTAGAGGCTCTGGGGTAAAAAGTGTTTCCTCGTCTTTCCTAGCTTTGAGAGCTTCCTGCAATCCTTGGCCGTGAGCTGTTCCTTGCATCATTCCAGCCTCTCGCTTTTGATGCCCCACTGCCTTCCCTCTCCTGTAGTCAAAGCTCCCTTTGCCTTTCTCTTAGGAGGACACTGTCATCACGTTTAGGGCCCAACTGGATAATCCAGGACAATCTTCCCATCACAAGATCCTAGCTTAATTACATTTCCCAGGTTGCTTTGATACATAAATTAGCATTCACCAATTCTAGGGATTAGGACCTGGACGTCTTTGAGGGCTATCATTCGGCCTACCACACTCTGCTGTGCACTATGCATTGGGAGTGCAAGGTGGAAAAATAAACATTTCTTCCGACCTCACAGGGTTAGTGGGATACACACCTTTAAATAGAAATCACACCAACATCATTACAGTGTTTTTTATAATCGCCAAGATATGGAGGCAGCCCAAGTGTCCATTGGTAGATGAGTAGATGAAACAACTATGGGACATTTATACAATGGAATACTACTTGGCCATAAAAAAAGAAAATTTTACTCTTTGTGACAGCATGGATGGACCTGGAGGACATTATGTTAAGTGAAATAAACCAGTCAGAGAAAGACAAATATCATATTATTTACTCCTATGTGGAATCTAATGAACAAACTGAACTAACAAGCAAAATAGAGACAAACTCAAAGATGGAGAGCAAGATGACAGCTAAGGTGGGGGAGGTTAGGAGGTAGAGGGATTGAACAAAAAGGAAAAAGGACTCCTGGACATGGACAACAGTGTGGTGATTGAGAGGGGGGAGGATTATAAGGGGATAAATGGTAATGGAAAAAATACAGTAAAATTTAAAAAAATGAAATAAAAATTACAGAAATAATTCTGCAAGTTCACTTATGATAAGTGCTCAAAAGATAAATACAAGAAGGGATGGGCGAATATAATAAGTTGACCTGGCAGAGTCTAGAAAGTTCTAGAAGGGTCATGGAAAATTTTGCCAATAATTATATTAGCTAATACTTATTATGTGCAGGCATTGTGCTGAGTGGGTTACATATGTTCATTAATTTAGTCTTCATCATTAACCTATGAGGTAGGTACTTTTACTGTCTTGGGATGAATAAACTGAGTCACAGATATTGTAAGTAACATGCTCAGGTGTCTGTGGCTACTTACTGGCAGAGAAGAAACGCTTAAATTCATCCTTAACTGGAGTGGATTTTGATTGTTTTGTCTGCCTACCATTATTGTGTTAACTATGTCCTGATTTTCTTTGGAGGAATTTCTGTTTTCTCATTGTGCGTGAATGGCCTCTTCTAATTCAGGGTGGGGCCAGGCCCCAAGTTAGGACCGACTCTCCGCTGAAACAAAACAATACACAACAAAACAAAACAAATAGCTGAGGATGCTTTACTTTCCACAAGCTGAAGAACAGCTTGTCCTTCATTTTCTGTCATCTTGACAGCTTAGGCTTCTTTGGCTTCTGTTCATGCAAGCTGTGCTTTTAAGCTAATTGTTGTTGTTTTGCAGTCTTTGTTTGTGTGAGCTACTTCCTACCTTTCCAATATATTCATTTTTCTGCTGAAGTTTCTGCTGGTTTCTATTGCTTACACCCAGAGCATTCTAACAGCGAGGAGGAATGAACCAGGAGAGGATGAGAGGAGGCAAGCAATTCCAAGGCAGAGGGAAGAGTGTGTCCCCGAGGTGACAAGCGGCTTGTATTTCTGAGGAGTTTTGAGAAAGCTATGTGGTTGGAGGTAATGAGTGAGGCAGAGAGGCCTGAAATGAAGTTCAGAACTTGGCAGGGGCCATACATGCAAGCACATGCCATGTGCGGAGCTGGGACTTTATCCTAGGAGTAATATTTTGTTGTTGTTTTTTAAAGTAAGACATGTGTAACTAATATATTTTGCCAGCTGGACTCAGTATTATAAGCAGAAAGCATCTTTATTCTTTCTTACCAATTTCTGTTAAACTTGATCCATTAAGTCATTTTTCCCCCTAGATTCTGGATGACACCTTGGCTAGGTAGCATTATTTTTCTGGTCCCTCTTAGATATAAATAAATTGTCTATCGTGTTTAGGTTATGAAATTCTGGATCAATCTAATATCAAAACTCTATATTTTCAGCCAATTATAAAATTCTCTCTTTGTCTCAGCCGAGGCAGCCTTCAAACCGGCTTTCGGGGATGGGTGTGGTCGTTGGCTTCCCCACATCGCTCGTCTCCCCCCTCCTGCCCACCGGATGTGCGATCCCGGCTTCTCCAGGGTGAGAGGTGGGGGGTGGGTGAGGCTCTCTCTTTCCTGGGAGATCCTCTAGGTGCCTGCGGTTTCCTTAGAGCCAGCAGTGCTTCTCTTGCTGGGCACTGATGATCTTCCAGAACCACTGTTTCCAAATGCTAACTGCTGCCAGTTTACCTGCAGCCTCTTTCTTCTGGGTTCGCTTCCACCCCAAGTGGTCATGATGAAGGAATCCCTTTTCAGGGCTGGAGGGACAGCAGGCAGCCTGCAGGAAGAGGCAGGCTCGCTGCGTCACTAACCTCCAGAAGTGCGGTTATTTCTCAAACAGCCTCAACTACTCTTTGCTCTGCCATTAATTAGGCTGACCAACTTTTTGTTTTTACATTTTTTCAGTCATGCTTCACTTAAGTCTGTACTATCCAAAACCTCAGCGGCTAGTGCCAAGTTCTCCAAATGTTTCTTCTGAAGCTCTGCTGTACTTGGGAATCCCTCCCCACCCCACCCCTGGGAATCCACCAGAGGGTTCCTAATCAGTCCTGACTTGGCTGGTCCAGCCTAGGGGCTGAGATTTGCAAGCCTTGATTTGGACTATCTTCTTTGCAAACCTAGCACCTTGTTCTATTGTGTGGGTATAACTGGCATCTGTTATTCTCAACTCCTGGGCTTCAGTCCAAACTGGGACAATAGGAAAAGTGCCACTTTAATATTCTCTTCCAAAGTGATATGGTCACTTATTGTAACTTTAATGAATACAGTCTCCAGTCACATTACTTCCCCAGCCCCATATAAAACAAACAAACACCGACCATTCTTATATAAAAAAGTCAGAATGTCTCCTAAATTTGACCAGATTTAAGTTTCTTGGCTCTAGGCAGTATTAAATTAGTAAAGATTTTTTCCTAATATTCTACAGAAAGGTGGGAAGGGGGCTTTATCTTCTTTTGTTTAAAAAAATACTCTCAACCAGCTGTCATATGCTTGAATGTAAACCAAACATTTATAAATATTCCATTGAAATTTGTATGTATTGTATAAAGTACTCAGCAACTGCAAAGCCCTCTGACCACTTTCAAGATAATCTTAGCAAGCAGCAATTAGGAATACACTGTACGTCTTTCCATTTGTTCATAGTTTTTCAGGACAGAACCTGAGCTCCCATGCATGTTGGAAGGAAAACGGACGGCCCTCTGATGGTTCCCTCCTTTGCTATGTGACTGTCGGCGCTGCAAGTGATGTACCTGCAGAAGAAAATTGCCTCCCGGCGTACCTGAAGACGGACTTTTAAAAAATGTTTCTTTCTCCTTCCGTTTACTCAGTGTTATGAGACTCCGCTGTTAAACATCTGTGGAGGAAAACAAATTGTTTATGGTGTCTCCAGTGGGATGAGTCTAACCAAGAGCAAGTAGGCAACATAGCAAAGAAGTGCTCCCAACATTTATTTATTAAGCACCTATTGGGCCCAAAGAACATAAAACATGGTGACTGCCTGGTAGAAACTTTTAATCTGGTTCTGAGGCTGGGACGTACATGCACTGGAAGTTGAATTCAAAGTTAGCAATATCGAAGGCACAGTCATCCCTACTGTTAGCCTTCAAAAGGCTAAGCTGCAGCCAAGGAAGTGGTAGAAGCCACAGTGAGAGGGCTCTGGGCTAAATATAAGTTTCTAATAGAGGTGACCAAAGATGGGTTGGACTTCTGGAGAGGTGAGTTTCTTGTCATCCGAGGTGTTTAAGGCAGTGTGAATGAGTGCTAGCAGGAGCGTTTGTAGAGGGCCTTATTGCATCTAAAAATCTCCTATGACTTTACGATACCCTGAATCTGTGAGTCCTGAGGTCAGTGAGCATGCATGGGCTCTTGGCATAAACGGGGAAGAATTTACTGAGGTTGAGCTATGAAAGCAGGAGCAGGTGGGGGTTAAGGGTGGGGAGGAGAAGGGGACGCTGGCTGAGGGAGTACTGTGAGATTAATGAAAGGTCTAGCGCCTTTCCTTGTCCATATACTACCAGAAGAAATCACATTATTTCTAACTACATTTAGAGGAAGGCTACACAGGAGTTTAGAAACAATATTATAATTTTTTTTGCTAGCTGAACATTTGGCAGAGCTGACCCATAAAGCGAAGCCTGAGGGATGGGCTAGGGGTTTGTCCAGTTCACTTGCAGAACTTTGCTGAGCGTGTGCTGGGTTGCAGGCATCAGGCGTGAGGAGTGCAACACGGAAAGAGACACAATCTCTTCTCTTGAAAAGCTGAGTGTTGCACAAAGGCTTTATTTATTTTAATTAATTAATTATTTTTTTTACTGTTCCAGTCAATGGAAGGGAAACTTTGAGGCCTTACGGTCATGGGGTTCAGACAGAAGGCTGCCCCGTGGGCCGAGGAGCTGGTGGAGAGACCTTATTTAATCTTCTCTTTGGGGTGCCGGTTGTCGGTGTGGCCACACTGCTTGCTGCAATCGACAGCGCTGGGGTGCAGGCCGGGGTGATACTGGAGGCACATCGTCTTGTCGCAGTTGTACTTCGGCCGTCCTCCAGCTGTTTGCCCGCAAAAATCAGATGCTGCTGGCCGGGCAGGTCCCCCCCTTGTCTTGGATTTTAGCTTTGACATTCTCCGTGGTGTCCCTGGGCTCAGCTTCGAGGGTGATGGTCCTGCTAAGTCAGGATTTTTGCAAAAATCTGCATCTCTGTATCTGCTGGGGGAGCTGCTCTGCCGCCTCATTGAAGAGACAGAGCAGAGCAGAGGCTTTCAAAAAGCGCATCCTAAAATGTTTCCAGATGCAGACCTATATTTAATGTCCTCAGAGTTTTATGATCACTTTAATAATCGCTATATTTATTGAGTACCTTCTAAGTACTAGACACGATGGTAGTCTCTTTCCAGGCCTCATGACAACCCTTCAGTGGAGACACTTTATTATTTCTGTTTTCCACGGAGGAAGTTGAAGCTTGGAGAGCCCAAGGATATGCCCCAGCTAGTGGAAAATTCAAACAGTCGCTACATTCATTGAATGGCTAACATGCACTAGGTACTGTACTAGGTGCTCGGTACAAAGTATCTTATGGAACCCTCACACCACTACAGAAGAGAGATACTTCTGTTACCCCATTTTACGGGGGCCCAGAAAATTAAACAGCTTCCCAGAGTCACACAGTCAGGGTTATGGACTGAACATTTGTGTCCTCCCTAGATTCCGGCGTTGAAATCCTAATCCCCCAATGCGATGTTGGTAAGGGGGGTGCCATTCAGATGTGATTAAGTCACGAGGGTGGAGCCCCGTGACTCCTTTATAGACGAGGTCCCAGATTGCTCCCTTGTCTGTGCTGTGGGCAGATGCAGGTGAGAAGCCAGCCAACTGTGAACCATCTTCCCATCCTCCAGAACTATAGGAACAGGTTTCAGCTGTTTATAAGCCACCTAGTCTATGGTATTCTATCCTAGCAGCCTGGACGGACTAAGACAGTCAATTAGCGTAGAGCGAGGATTCAGGCCCAGCCTGCCTGGTTCCAAAGCTGACAGTCTCTAACCACTAAGCTACCCTCCCTCTTTGGTACTTTGTAGTTAGCAGCTTCACTCTGGTTCTGCTTTCCTCCCCCATTTATCAAAAAACAGAATGAATGACAAAATCATTTTGAGCATATTCTTGAAAGGCCAGGCATGAACTTGGCTGGAGGAGAAATTCCCATTAGAATTCTGAGGCTCAGCCTATAGCAGTGGCACCATGCACTGGGGAGGTAAATGTGCCATGCTAATTAAGCAATTACTGAGACTCATGATTAAAACATGAGGTTGCCTTTCTAAGAGAATCCCTGGAATAAGTAGTGCTCATTTTGCCTGGGAGCCTGGTTGATCAGTGTCTAAAAAATCCACTTTCTTCTCCTGGAGAAGTGATGGGGAAGCAAGGACTATTTCATCCATTATCCCTTTGGATGCCTTAAGGACCATTTGGAGATAGACAGGGGAAAATTTGGTGTGGGATTTTAGTGGTCAGTTAATAAGATCCCTCCTTCTTTTGAATCCTAGGTCATTTGTAAAATACACACAGTATGCAGGGATTGGATCACATGCCTTATATTCATGGCCAAATGCTTTCCTTGTATTACCCTCACCCACTCATACTGCAGCTACATCTTGGGATCTGCATTTGCCAAGAAGGGAAGGGTTGGGCTTGTAGCCAGTGGAGCAGAGAGATGTAGCTGCCTTCCACCAGGTAAATGCAGGTAGCCTAGGAGAGGAAGGTCTTCCATGCAAGGGACCTGTAGCACGCTCACCTTCCCCCAGTACAAAAATGTGGATGACTGGATGCTTGCCTCTTACCACTTCACCTGTTAGATGAATCATTCCTACTCTTGGGAGGAGAAGCCAATGAAGGTGTAGAGAACAGTTTCTACCAAACACACCCAAGAGGTATTTTATCAGCTGACAACATCATAGGGAGGGTAGGCATATGGTTTTCAATGTAAAACCGGGACTGGACTCCTGAGATCTTATGTCATAGTGTGCCAGTGGAAGGGAGCTCAGAACTGGAGGGTCAGCCCCTTCATGTTATAAATGTGACAAGTGCCTCGCAGAGAGGGCAGGTGACTTGCCCAAGATCAAACTTCCAGAATTAGAAGCTCAGACCTTCTGAATCTTTCTGGTGCTCTTTCTAGTGCCTCCCAGAATTCTTCTTAACCCCTGACATTTGTGCTGTTAGCTTGTGAGCACGGTCTTTGGGATTGCAGCCCTGCCCTTGAGCAGGATTCTTTTTTCCGCTGTGAAAAGTAGTATCTGCCTCTCAACGTTCTTGTGAAAACCAAATGAAGCTGGTTCTGTGCCAATGCTAGTAACACTCTACAGATATTGGAATATTACCTTAGAGACTATAACTCTCATTTCTGTCTTCTCAGATAGTCACCATTTGAGCCAGCAGGGACACAGGTGGCACAGGAGGCAACTGAGCTGCTGGGGAAACAGTGTTTTAGTGGAGTGGTTCTGAACTCTGGCTGTAGGTTAAAATCTCCTGGAGAGCTAGAATGACAACGACAAACCAAAGCTAACAAACTCATGCCTGGGTACTCTCCCCGAACCAATTAAATCAGAATCTCAGGGGTGGGGTGGGGAGGATCCCCTTACGGATATATTTTCAAAGCTCCCCAGGTATTCTGATATATAGAAGGGTTGAAAGTCATAGCCTCAGAGGTCTCACACTTCTTTTATGGCAGTGACACTCTCTTGGAATGCAGAGATGAGGGGATGCTGCATGTCCAGGCAGATCATCTGCCCATTAAAATTGGAAACCTAAATCCAAGTCTTGGAGAGGCCCTGTGTGAGCCCCCTCACCCCACTGATGACCCTTCTTTACCTGTGTGTACGATTCTCCTTGTCTTGATGCCATTTGATTTTTATGGTATCCCTGTGAGTCAGTGCTATTGGCTCATTTCACAAAATGGGAAAGCCAGCTTCCTACCCAATCTTTATTAGAAAGCTGATCTTCATCCCCCATTCTGACAGTGGCACCTTCCCATTTGAGAATTCATGGGGAAAATCCGTTTTGACCAAGTGAACTTGTTGTTAACACCCAACCAGACCTGTAGTTTATCATTGTGCAGATTGCGTACTATCCATCCCTAAAAAGTGCCAGTATCACTATGGTTTATGTGACTGGCACCCTAGCTCTTGGGCAATGCCCTAGCTGGGTGGCTGTATGTGGCGAACCTTTCTAATAAGATGGAAAGGCTGCTGGAACCCCAAACACTTTCCTGATAGGTGAAATGCTGAAATGACATAAAATCAGTGGGACATCTATTTTTCTTTAACTGACATTATCTTCTCCAGACTCTTCATTTGAAATGCACATACCCTGAGGAGCAAGAGACTATTCTAGGCTCTTACGTTGACTTCCTCTTATGAGTTATGGATTGTTCGTTCACGTACAACAGGGATTCACAGCCTTCACGTTGTCTCCTGTGATGGAAGCGTTATTATTTCCAGTTTACACAGGGAAAGACTGAGGTTCAAAAAGGGTCATTGTGTTGACCGAATTACGCAGCAATGCAGAGCTTGAACCCATTTTTTTTCCAGATGCCAGACTTTTCCCCACTATCCCCTGCTCATGAGAAAAGTTTTGATTTTTGTTCTCCTTGACTACGTGCTTCTAGGCAACCTGTGCATCACAACAGACATTTGTCAGAGAAGGCACGACGCTGCAGCATTGTCAGCCTTCGGTAGCGACGCTTTGGGGTAGCTTTTCCCTCCTTCGCTGGAACCGTTCATGCTCTGTTTCCTAAATAACCTTTCCATGATGGACAAGTTTCTTTCTTTTCTTTTCTTTTTTAATGAGTATGGATGCTGAAGCAATGGTATCTATTAAATTATCTCAGTTTTCATTGAAAACTCATATATGGGAACATGGCTAGACTGTATAATTTCCTCCTTTTTGAAAAGTATAGTCTCTGCTCAAAATATTCTTATTCATGGACTACAGGGAGGAGGGAGGAGAAAAGAGGATGGGCGTTAGGGTCAGACAAGCCGGAGTTCGAATACAGACTTTCTACTTGTGTGCCATTGATTCAAAGTTTCTTGGTATCTCTTAGCCTCGGTTTTCTCATTTGTAAACTGGGGCGATGAGACTTACTTTGAGGGATAATAAATCTAGCAGGGGTGTCCAACCTTTTGGTGTCTTTGTGTCACACTGGAAGAAGAGTTGTCTTGGGCCACACATTAAATACATTGTGACACGTAATCACACAAAAAAGCTCATAATGTTTTAAGCAAATTTATGGTTATGTGTTGTGCCGTATTCACAGCCATCCTGGGTGGTATGCAGCCTGCAGGCCGCAGGTTCGATGCCCCAATCTAAAGCATAAAGCACATAGAAATCTTTTTAAAATGTTCTATTTACATCCCTCTTGCATTAAAAATCTATTATCCATTAGGTAAAGTAATTGGTTAGTCTCATTATTTCAATGAGCGGATGGAGAAGAACATTCACCTAGACTGCAGAAAAGCCTTGGTAGATGGGCTAGCAGTGCTCATCCATGTATTAATTCACTAATTCAGTCACTCAGGGTGATCTTTCTAAAACACAAAACTTATTACCTGCTCCTCACCATAAACCTTGCCAAAGGTTCCCCATGCCCTACTAAATAAAGCCTAAATTTCTTAGCCTGGCATTTGAGATCTTAGTTCCTCTTTCAGCTCCCCCATGGGCTTCCTGGAACAATGTCATTCCTTGGGCTTGCTGTGCTATTTCACGCTCAGGTGTTCCCTTTGTCTGCAAGCCCAGGCCCACACTTGTTTGCCAGCCAGAGGCAACCTTCCTCCCCTCCAGGCTCTCCTCTGCAGAGTAGCTTCTTCTCACCTGCCTTTACCTGCCCCACCCTCTACAGTTCATCACTGCTTCCTTTGTCTTAGTACATTCCTCGGTTACAGCAAGTTCCACAACCTCTTCTAGACTTTAAACTCCTAAAGGGCAGGGCCAGTGTCTTTTCATGTCTGACGTCTGGTGCCCGGTGCCCGGTGCAGTGCCCGGCGTAGAGTGGCTGCCGAGGGGCTAACTGGCAGTAAGCACACCATCCGCTGTTTTACTAAAGGTGTGTGCGGAGTGCTCTGGGAGCTCCAAGAGGAAAACCCCCGGCTCCGGGACGTACTAGTCATGTGACCTGGGAACGTGATTGAACATCTCGGAGCTTCAGTTTCCTTACCTGTAAAATGACAAATCATAGGATCTACTTAATAGAGCTGTTGGGTTCTATTAATTAAATTAAATGTAAATCATTAATGTATGTGAAGTACTTAGAGCAGTGTCTTCTGTAAAATAAGTACTCAGTAAACTGTTGGCTGGAATAGTTATTCGTTTTCATTAAGAAAGTAAAACATACAATAAAGTTTTTAAATTTTCTTTACTGTTACTACAATAAAACCATTTTCATGTACATTTGCCTCATTTATGCCACACAATAATCCTGTTATTTTTATTCTTCTTATTTTGCAAATGAAGCCATGACAGTTAAGAGAAGTGAGCCAACTGGAACAAGGTCACAAGGTTAGTAGGTCACCAGAATTCAAGTTGGGTGCCCTCACTGCAGCTTCCTCCTTGGTTCATGTACCTTGCAATGACCTACCACTGGGTTCCTGACATTTCCATCCCATGGGAAAAAGCTTTCTATCCTGAAGTTTCCTGCTGAAATGTTCTCTGAGGTGGAGTTACCTGCCATGCACTTCACCTGTTAGCACATCACCTATTAGCACATCACAGCTGTGTTGTCAGATGGCTTGAGTTGGCTTGTGATATTAGCTAGCCAGTGCCTGACAAAGCAGGAGACGGCCAGTGAGTTGCAGGTGAGATAAAAAGAGAAGGCCCAGGCACTCTAGTTCGCATCCATCAGAAGCAGGCCTGGGTGCGGTCTGCAGTGGGCGGCGAGGAGGGAGAGCTCCCAGTCTGACCTGTAAAATCAGGAGAACAACGACTGCTTTACAGGCTGTCGTGCGGAGAAAACGAGGTAACAATAATAACTAACCCTTATTAAGCCAATGTCGTTGGTGTGTATTACTTTATCCTCCCCAGAACAATGACCTAGTTACTGGTGTTAGCTCCATTTTACAGAGCAGGATGCTGAGGCACAGAGAGGTTAAGTCATTTCTCTGCCAGCTCGTAGGTGGCAGAGTCAGAATTTGAGTGTAGCCACTGTGCCCTGTGGTAGTATAAGGACCACAGCCAACTAAAGAAGGATTTACTGTGAACTTTCCCTTTTAAGGCACTGGGTCTACTTTGTATTCCTACTTTTGTAGCTTTTTCTATAAAAGGGCATCTGGAATTATATATGCTGCAAACCTGGGTCCACCCATGAGCCTAATTGGAGTGGGTGCTCAGAAGAAGTGAGCTGCCTTCTCTCCTGGATGGTGGGGTCTCAGGAGCAGCAGGAGGAAGATGAGGAAACAGAGTAAGAAAGTGGGGACCGGTGGTGGGGGTGGCATTTACCCTCTTCCTGGCTGATCCCCTTCTCAACACAGATTGTGACTCCTTTCAAGGGGCTCTGCTGAAGAAGCATGGACTGAAGTTCCTCGTTCCTCTTCCCTCCAGCGCCTTGTGGCTGCCTGAAAACCTAGTGAGCTTTCTTTACTGACTTCTTGGAGCTTAATTTAGAGCCAGCCAGTGAGTGGAGCTCAAGCTTCATGAAACAGCTGCTTGTCTAGCACATCTGCTTGGAAACTCCGGCTTGAATGCCTTCCCTCCGTGTTTGTCCAGGTCCCTTCTCACCTGTGGAAACTGGCCCACTGAGGAGCTTATCTCAGCCTGGTGACCCTCCCAGATAGCCTCTCTGTGTCACACCTCATCACTCCGCCCCCACCCGGCTCTCCTTTCACAGCCTTGGCCCCCCGGCATTCGTGGGGCTAAATCCCTGTAGTATCAGCAGGGTTTTATTAAACTTTCCTACCCTGGAGAGACACAGGGCTGAAAAAATCCTTTCGCTTATCCTTTGGTGCAAGCATTTCGCTCAGACATTTTAGCACGCGGGCATTTTAACTCCTTAAGCTCAACAGGTTGTTTAAAGCCGGTGCTTGCAAACTCAAATGTCTGCAGGGGCTAGCCAGGAAACATTCCTGGGAAAGGTAAACTGGGTGAAGACAATGGGGACTGGTGGGGACTGTGACGACTGGAGAGCACGCTGTGCTTTCTCAGAGGAGGGGCAGCAGCCACAGCTGGAGTCACTGAAGCCTGGTGGCAGTGCAGGCCCAGGGTGCCTAATTCTCTGACAGTTCAGGAGAAAGTGTAGAGCTAGATTTCCTGTGAAATTTCCTAGTTTTTAAAAACACTTTCTGGGCCAAACAAAGCACTTCTGTGCGCTGTGTAGTGTGTGAGCAGGCAGTTTGAGAACCCTGGTGTAAGCTGTGAGGACAAGTCTGGTTCTGGCTACTTTTCCTTCACAACTCCTGGCCACTCTGTCCTCTTGGATTTCAATGGAAGTGGCTGTTGATTAGGAGACTTTCTGGTTGGTTTGAGGGAGAAGCTATTTGGGAAATATTTGGACCTTTTTCAACGAAACCTGAGCACAGCATTTGCTTGTTCTTTCATTCATTCATTCATTCGACAAATATTGAGGCACTATTTTAGACACATACCATACTCTAGGGGTGCAGGAGTGAACGTGGCACAGCTCTCAAGAAACTAGAAATCTTATAAGAGAGGTGAGCAAAACTGGTGCTCATAATGATTCTGCAGAATCAGGGTGTTTAATGGCTGCTTAAGACACATGTGGGAACATGGATGACAGAACTCTTAGCTCTGCCTATGGGAATCAGGAAAGAATTCTCAGACGAGAAATAGGGAGGCACAAAGGTGAAAGCAGGGGAGGAGGTGGCTGGTGGATTTGAAAGCTGAGTGAACAGATGAAATAGATAACAGGGGTTGGGAGAGCCTTCCAGGTAAGGAGAAACAGGTGTGGGAGCGCATGCGTGTTTTGGAAATGTCAGGTAATGCGTGCGGAGAGCTGGTTTGGAGTGATTGCAGAAGAGGTGGAGAGGTGGTCTAGAGACAGGCTGGGAATGGCCACCATCAGGACGCTTATCCAGTGAACTCTGGGAACTATGAGGTTCTATAATCACGAGCGTGCCATGATCGTATCTCTTTTAGCAAGATCAGTGTGGTTCCAGTGAGAAGCGTGATTTGTAAAGGCAGTCCAGGGGTGTGTGTGAGTGTTGGGGGGTAGGGGGCTCATGGGACGGGGTGAGGAGTGGAGAAGGGGAAAGGTCAGAATAGTGGTTCTTAACCCTGGCTATGATACTTATGGCGAAGCCCATGCCAGACTAGATAATTCAGAATTTCTGGGTTTGAAGGCCCAGTTTTGGGATTAAAAGCTCCCTGAGTGGTTGATCATTGCTGAGCTAGGAGACCATTGCCTGGTGGGGGACAAATCTCAGGGAGAGAGCTGAAGGTGCTGGGGAATCCTTGTGTCTTGGGGCTGCCAAGATGGTAGCCCTTACCCAATTCAACAGCTCAGTTTCACAGATTAGCAAATGAGGCTCTGGAGGGACATTTTCTGTTACATTAGATATGGAAACCTTAAGAAATTAAATAATTGATAAGTACCTTGTGTTGGAAAGGGCCTAGGATTTGAAGTTAAATGGCTCTAATTTAAATCTTGCCTGGGTTACTCATCAGCTATGTAGGACAAGTCATTTGATTTCTCTCAATTTCATTTTCTCATCTTTAAAGTAGAATTAATAATGCATTTTTAAGTTGTGGTGAAGATTGGTTTTTGTAAAACACCTAGCACAGTGCCTGGCACACAGTGGGACATGATTAATAAACACTATGACTGTTTGATGATCGTAGTTCTAAGGGACCAACTCCTTGTGTCAGCTGTGGTTCCGGACTATTCTGCTAAGAAGACTCAAGGGATTGGATGGTCAGCCGTGAGAAGAGGGATTGTCAGAAGGGAATCTTACGGGAGCTTTAATATGAGCAGAGATTCAATGGAAGAGTGGATTGGATTTAAAATCCCTTCCATAACTTATCCCCTATGCTTATTTTTTAAAAGCATCTGCTATTAGCCACTATGCTATGCTTCCTCCTCATGCACAATTGTTTCTGTTTTTGAAAAGTAATTTTTATTTTACAATATGCTCACAAGAAGTTGCAAAAACAATAGCGATTTTCTGTGTAACTTTCACCCAACTTCACTCCATAATGACCATGTCTTACACAATCGGTTCTGTTATTTATTTCCTACAAAGCTATACTTATACTGCTATTGTTTGTTACTCCTTTCACTTAATACAATAGCCTACAGACTTTTCCTTTATCGTCAACTTATGGTAAACATGTATTTTAATGTCTTGATGTTTCATATTCTAATGTAAATAAATTCCTTGCTGATGGCCTGGCAATAGTATTCCAACCAATTGTGTAGGTTGTTTCCACTGTTTTGTTAGTATAGTGTTGCCGGAGAGCATCTGTGTGCATAAGGTTATTCCATATTCATGATTCCTTCATTAGGATAGATTACCGATGGTATGGTTGCTGGGTCAAAGGACCTTCACGGGAAAAAGGTTTTTGATATGTACTTATGGGTAGTTGCTGAAGGAGAGCTGCCTGAAATAAACTGGAGGGGCCAGTGCCCCAGAAATTGAGGGTGGGACTCCAGAGATGACTTCGAGCTGAAAAAGCTTGAAGTGACTGCATCTGAAGCTTAGTAGAAACCAGAGCAGCAGATTCCCAATGAGACTCAATCATGCTGCGTCCCCTCAACTCCTGGCTGCGAGGCCCAGAGCCCAAGGGCTTTGCTGTTCC
This sequence comes from Micronycteris hirsuta, assembly GCA_004026765.1. Classification (NCBI taxonomy): domain Eukaryota; kingdom Metazoa; phylum Chordata; class Mammalia; order Chiroptera; family Phyllostomidae; genus Micronycteris; species Micronycteris hirsuta. Next base: position 4,066 of record PVJI01000173.1, on the reverse strand, counting down.
TGCTGTGACTGCCTGCTCAGTGCCACTGCTGAGACTCGCCTCTAATCTACAGTACCCCAGCTCTGGGCTCTTTTCTTCTTCCCCGTTTCAGACCATTTCACTGAAATCTGAGTAAATGATTGATCACTTTAAAGCAAAGAACAAATGGACTTGCTGGGCAATCAGACCTCCATCCAGCCAGTGTGCTTTGTGCACCCAGTGGTGGGTGCAATGCCATCAGCATATGATGGTTGGAATTTTCTGGGCTGTGACGGGCAGAACAATCCCAGGGGTTTGTCTGGGCTGCAGTTAAAGGCTGAACAGGAGCGCTCTCGGTGTAGGGACTGGATATTTCATCCCTTAGCAAAGGCAAAGAATTCCCGTGCAGGTAGAGCGGGCCCATCAGGACAAGAGCTGAGGTGGGGAAAGAAAAGCATGAACTGAACTGGTGGCCAATGGCCCTAACTCAGGTTAGAGCCTGGCACTTACTTGTCCATATTGCAAAATGATCCTTTCTTACCCATGAATAGCGACTACCTGCAAATCACCACCAGCACCACTGCATTTGTTGAATACCTACTATATATGTGCCAGGCACTGTGATAGGTGTTTTACACACATCAGTTTAGTTAATCCTACCTCAGTATTTATCTCTGTTTGGGGAATGAAGAGCCTGAGGCTCAGAGGGGACTATAGGTGGGAGGAGTGCTAGGGCTTGAATTCAGGTCTACCTGTGTTATTGACCTTGTAGTCCTAAATTTGCTATTGTTGCATGAATAGACTTAAAAAAAATCCAAGGTGTTTTCCATTAACAGCTGCTCCCTATCAAAATCTGTGTTCCTCTCTTCTCATGGAGCACACTAACAGATGACATTCCCTTTGCAGATAGATGTGGTCATGTGATGAGTTCTTCCCAATGGAAGATGCTCAGAAGTGATGTGTATCACTTTCAGTGTTCTTGTGTTTGTAGATGGTTGCCATGGAGATTTTCCCAGGGGTGACAGAACCTACATGTGAATGATGGCAGCCTCTGTGGGTGCAGTTCCCTAAACGACTGTGTGGAGCAGGACCTCATCCACATTCCCACTGACAATCCAGTCACCTGCCCATACAGATACATAAACATGTAAATCTTTTGTGTTTAGACATTTTGGATATATTTTTACAGATATTAGGCTACCCAAATAATACAAAATGCTAACTCTTTTATCTGAAAAATTCAAGAAGACCCATCAGGGCTATTCCAAATACAGGTCAAAAGGATTTGCAGATGGAGCAGGACTGTATACATGGCAAGGGGTGGGTATCCTCCTTTGGGTGTGCTTAATGAGGTTCCGGCACAGCGCAAAGCCAAATGAACTTAAAGTTACAGGGAAAGTAGATAAAGGTCCTGCCCCCTTGTTCAGAGACTGGCCTATGTCCTGTCCTGTCCTTCCCTTCCTTTCCCTTCCCTTCCCTTCCCTTCCCTTCCCTTCCCTTCCCTTCCCTTCCCTTCCCCTCCCTTCCCTTCCTTTCTCTCTCTCTCTTTTCCTTCCTTCCTTCCTCCTCCCTCCCTCCCTTCCTTCCTTCCGCCCTCCATCCCTCCCTTTCTTCATTCCTTCCTCCCTTCCATCCATCCATCCATCCATCCATCCTTCTCACATAAGACACTTTTCCTAGAAATAGTAACAACCAGATTTCTATGACCATTTAGTGAATCATCAACTTTATTTTGTGGTGGCTCAAACTGAGGTTATATTAGATAATGATAATCGCAGGATTCTACTTAATTAGGGCAACAGGATCCCAGAAATTTCTTCAACCCTGTGTCTTTGGAAAACTTTCTGAGGTATTGAAATGGAGTCAGGAGAAGATTTGCTGTCTTTCTGAATCCTATTGTTTGCTATAGTATCTCACAGATTAAGAGTTCTATCTAGGAAAGAATGGTTTTAAAGCTTATGGATTGGATTCAGAGTTGGGATGGTGACTTTCTTATGAGGCAGCTCAGGCTCCAACCAGGTGCCTGGCTGGAATTCTTTGTGTATACTTGAGCAGAAGGGCTAACCGTTAGGGGACTTTACACTATCTAAAGCATGTTGGAAATGGAAAAAAAGAGTATTCTTTCCTTTGCTACGCCTGTCCTTTGGTGTTCAAGATGGTGTTAGTGGTTGGTGTGATGGTGGTGTGGTAGAGTAAGGAAAGGACTGGAGACCATGCAATGCTAAATACATATGAAAATATTTGAAGTAGTATTTTTTGAGAGCACAATGATAATTAAATCATTTCTGTTTTTAATGTTCATAATTATACCCAGTTTTCCCAGGAATGGGCTTTATTGTCATGATCACTTTTAAGTATTCCCTGATAGCATCCATCTTTCTCATCCTCCACTGGCAGTTAGGTGTGTATGCTTGTATTACACCAAGTAAGTATGTAAAATTAACTATTCAATTAATGTATTGACTCAACAAAAGTTTATTGAACACCTACTCTGTGTCAGGCACTGCAGAGGACATCAGGGATAAAATGATGAATTGGACGCAAATAACTGATAGGCTGCTAGGGGAGACTCAGAAGTGAATCAACATTTGCAGAGCTGGGTGATGGGTATTAGGACTGAAGTATGCACGTAGAACAGGCATCTAAATAGCACTGCAGGTGAAAGCGTCCTGAAAGTGATCTTGCCTGTATCAGTGGAAGCACTTCCATAAGGAGGATTGGTAGATGGCTGTGCAGAGGGGAGCTGTTTATGGCTGAGTCATAGGCAGAGACATGGAGTTGGGAAAGAGTGAGATGCATTTCAAAAGCTGTTGAGTAATTTTCTTGGAGATGAGTGTCAGGGAAAGGTAGGCAACGCTTTGTAATATTGGGATTTTGTGTCTGTCTTGCTAGTTTTTTAGTTTAGGGATCATACTTTGTACATATTTATATCCTGATATCTGGAACACCAAGGGTTTCCACAAAATTTTCTTGAATGAATGGGAGTTGGTTAGTGCTGTGTCACTGATGCCTGCTGGTCTCAATTCTAAAAGCTGCTGGTCTGATGTTCAACCATATAGACTCTCAAGACATGATGGGCATAGATTCCTCTAGCTATGAAAGAGCTGGAAGCCCCTTTGCAAGTGACAGAAAAGAGCACTAAATATTTAATGCTTAAAAGTTAAATACTATTATAAAAGTAATTTAATATAAATGGATTTCAGAAAATCCTTATCCATATTTCATGATTGCAATGGGTGTCTGGGTTCTAATGTTTGTGAGCAATTAATTTTAATGGTTATATGCTCTCAACTTCCCTCTATTTTTCCCCTTCGCAGACCCAGAGGTCCATCAGGAAAGGGTAGAGTTAGACATCAGATGTCACTGTGGACAGAAAGCGACACAGAGCTCTGAGCCGAGGTCTCCAAATGACAAGTTAACAGGCATTTGGGAGTTGCTGAGTGATACGTAAGTAGTGATGCTGTGAAACCCCAAAGTACAGTGTTGACTTGGTGACATGATGTCTTTATTCCCTCACTGAATGGTTAGTTCTATGTGATTCCCTAATGCTCGTTATATTCCCGTATAACAGTGATAAATGATTGTGGTGATGCCCATCTTCACTGAGTATCTACTGTGGGCCAAAAACCACACTGAGACTATTATACTTTATTATACTAACCGTGGAAAATTGGAATATTATACTCCATTTTTCTGAGAGAGAAACTGAGGCTTAAAGAATAAAGTCACTCAAGTTCATGTAGTGTTTGGCTGTTTCTTGTCCCTTTGGATTGTGAGTTCTGTATCAATAGAGATCTCATCATATGCTCTTCTGGAATCCCAATAGCACAGTGAAGGGTATAAGACTGTACATGGGGTGCTTAATCAATGTTTGGTGAGTGAATAAATAAATGAACACAAGAATCAGCATGATAAAATTATTATCATTTTATTTATTTATTTATTTTTAAAATTATTTTATTGTTGTTCACTTACAGTTGTCTGCATTTACCCCCACCCCCAACCCCAGGCAAACCCACCTCCCTCCCTTGCTTCCACCCTCCCCCTTGGTTTTGTCCATGTGTCCTTTATAGCAGTTCCTGAATACCCTTGTCCCCATTATCCCCTT